>JAHZMX010003663.1:0-18684 GCA_027743895.1 Seira musarum
GACTGCCCACCCACAAAAAATATTATACAATGATGATAAATACAATCGTCTTCTTCTTTGTCCATCTTCTTCCTTGTTTGCAGCAGCGATTGTTTGTTTTTGTGTGCTGATGCTGGAGTGTCACACGTTATGCAAATTATTAAATTATGCAAACATCATGCATTCTTACTTCAATTGGAATTGTAAATAAAATACTATTTTTCGATGGAGTTCTATCATGTTTGTTTTTATTAATTATTACACAATCTATGTGAGAGGTTTTGAAACTTTTCTCCATGACGATTTACTGGAACAAAAATATCTGAAATTTTCATGGTCAAGTGATTCAAGCAGAAATTATCTATGACAACGAAAATGCATCAATTGTGCAGCGTGGAGTTTTAGCTTTAATCTAATCCCCATGACGATTAAAAAAACAAATATGTACTATATTTCATGGTAATGTGACTAATGCAGATATAATACGCAGAACCTCTCTATAGCAACGAAAATGCATGGACTTTTATACGGCATCTAACTTGATCTAATCCCCAATGACGATTTAAAGCCACATTTGAGCACTATTATATGCATACCCTGTTCACATGGAAACGAGTGACATGGAAAAGCTGGAATAAATTCAAAAAAACTTGTGTGTACTTACCCGACTGCCTCCATTGAAGTCCAAACACTTTCCACATGTGAGCGACCTCAACCCCTCTACTCTTATTCTTATTTAACCCATCATCATCGATATTATTCAGCCCACCACTCACGTCATCCCCAACGTAAGCGATTTTATCGAAAAGCCCCGGCACGCTCGTGAACCCGCAACTAGTCCCAAAATTGATGCTGAAGAACCACTTGACGATCCAAGTAGGGACCAGCACGACGATAGGAAAATGGATATGTAGTACAGTATCGTACCCAAGCCCGGTGTACTCTTTGAAATCCTCCTCAGCCCCATACATTCTCGCAACAGAGTCCTTGATGAACGGGATCTTGAATAACCCTACACCCCAGTGGTTGCATAATTTGTTCAACGGGTGGTTCGGTTTCGGTAACGAGTGCATGATTGCCAATCGTTGTGGTCTCAAGGTCGAGTTTGTTGTTGTAGGAGTCGTTTCGTCGTAGTATTTTTGCAACGCTCCTGTCATCAAACTCATCCCGATTGATGCCACGTGGGATTGTGTTGCGGAACGGATCTTTTTTATACTTGACAGTGGGATTATTGTTCTTCGGATTAGTCCTGATGCATTGCGCTTCCTTACTGTGTAGAAGTTTGGGGTGTGGGTCACCGACTCGCAAAATAATGTTATTATATGGAGTGGGAGGTGCGTCATCAATATCAACTGTGAACATTTGTTTAGATTTTTGTTTTCAACTATTTCCACTAAAAAAAATGTATTTTTTTATCTTACCCATTTCCCGACATTTTCCTTGAACTCACGGAGCATGGACCCCCAAGTGACAACATTCTTCTTGACCAAGTACTTGCTCTGTAGCCCAACAAACTTGTCGATCAAATGATTGAAACTGTACCCGTCACAGACGGTGTGATGGATCCTGAACACAATGTAACGACTTGTTCCCGAAATGCATCACCAGCACGTTGAACAGTTGTTCCCTGAACGGCATCTCCACGATCTCTTTCAAACAGTCATCGACAGATTTCTGTTCATGCAACTCACTGTCGTAGTACAACTCCACACCTTCCTCCAATCTCGGGTAATCCAATTTCTTCCAGAACCAGTAGCTGATGTACTCAACTGGGATGTACGACAATTTCTCGAAACATGGGTCATCAAGGATCCTAGACTTGAACAACCTCTTCACAGTATCCAAATCAATTCTGGATTTCATCTCGAGCACCGTCAAGTTACTGGCGTATGGGCGCGTGTAGTACGAGTCTACCGCGAATATCGTGTCGTACGGGGTCAGTGGGGTCGTCAAGTTTGCATTGTATCGAGCTAGTAATCGGATTATTGCTCTGTAGATGTAGAGTGATGTCAGGATCGGGATCACCAGTGGTGTCACTGTGATCACCAATGTCCATGATAAGAGGAAATGGAGTGGGTGCGTCCACACTGATGTTGGTCGCAATGACGGGGGCAATCTGCTCTTGTACGATTCGCTGCTTGTTGTTGCCATCGTTACTAACACATTTAAATTACACTTGTGTTCGCAATTGAATGAAGGGGCAAAATGGAATGTGACTGTCCCCAAAAAAAAATCAAATAACTGGAACGAGAAACAGTTATTTTTTTTCGAGTGGATTTTGTTAAAGGGTTCGTGTTTATGGAAAAAGTGTGTAAGTGTTTGAGTGTGATGAAATATGATGGGTTTAGTTGAAGGCCACATTCACTTATGCACAAAGAGAGTTAGAATGAGAAACCGCTCTATAAATAGACAAGAGTTTTTGCTTTTGAAAACCTCTAAGTGTGTCTAAAATGGATTGAAGGACAAGAAGATGCTGTGTTTTTCTTCAATGTTCAATGATGACTGATGTGGTCGAGGATTAAACAGGTACTGACTTGATCATCATGATGGTGAGATGAGATGAGAGAGAGAGGAGAAGAAGAAGCTTTGATGATGAACAACAAAGAACCCTTTGTTTAAACCATACAGACACATGCACACTCACTCATACAAGGATTCGCGTATGTATTCGCTGCTTTTGCTCTCGCCGAAGGGAGTTTTTTTCCATCTTTGATTACTTCTTTCTTACGTTACTGCACACACCTGTAAAACTCATTTGGATTACTACTAGTGTTTGTGAGCCCGGTTTAATTTTCCAAAAAATTAATAAGTTTTCAATAGTGATTTTAAAATATTCACGTATGCAGAATTTGTAATTTGTATAGATTTTTAATGGCATTGATCTGTTTGCAAAACTGAGCTTTTGAAATGTTCTACCTTGAGTCACGTCTAACCCTAGCGCGTCACTTATGATCATCTCGGTAATTTTTCTTAGTCTGGCGTACTTTTAATTCTATGTTTGGCGGTTGAACTCTCCATGACAACGTGTTTTTTATACTGTTTCATCAGTTGAATTGAGTTTGTGAGCTAGTATTTTTGTTGGAATCGATTTAACCATGACGACGCATGTAACAAAATTATCGTCGCATGCGATTTGCAATGATTTTGCAAATAGAAAACCATTTCGTTGCCTAGGTTGGCTCATCAGCCGTGTTAAAGACGCTTGTTTAAGCGACAGACAATACACGAAGTAACACAAAAAATTCAATTAAAAATAAAATTTTAACCTAATGCATAATTCATTTTGGTGTACATTTTTATAAGTTCCCATGAATGCACCATAATGGAGTTACACTGAACTTATAAAAATAAGTAATTTAAATATTACGTGTCTTTGAGGATTTAATTTGCTATATCCGATTTAATAATAAAAATAGTTGAGAAACTTCGTATGTACCCGCTAATTAATTTTAGCACAAATTCTTTCAGTTGCCATGGATTTTTTTATTTGCAACAGAATAAAATTGTAGACGCTGATTTAAGCGACAGACAAACCACGAAAGTAATATAACTTTTATATATAAGGATATTACGAATGAACCAAGATGTTTTAGAAAAAAGAACTATTTAAAAGATGAAATCAAAAGTTATTCGCAAAATGTTGTTGTTACAATCCTGGAGCTACATGTATTAATACAAGCAGCAGCATTATTATTATGATAATCACACCGTTCCAATTACGATGAGCATTAGGCATTTTAAATTTTTGAATCCCCACACATACCACGCAGAAACACTTACACTCAACATAAAAAGTAAGAATGAATCATACTTGCTAGAAAAAAGACCCATGTAAAGTTGTGTAAATAGTACCGCGTGTGAGTAGAGTAGTAAGAAAAACGACAGAATTTGGTTTTGTCTTGAACCGTGACAAAAGAGATCGTCTCGTTGTAATAAATGGTCACACGTAACAAGAACAATTACATACTAAAACTTGAGCGATGCAGGTAGTTTTTGGGACATGACGCAAGGGGGGTAGCTATAATAGTATGCAATTATTATGACTTTTTTTTTTGTCCAGGTCCAGATTTTTTTT
The DNA here is from genome assembly GCA_027743895.1 of Seira musarum. Lineage (NCBI taxonomy): Eukaryota > Metazoa > Arthropoda > Collembola > Entomobryomorpha > Entomobryidae > Seira > Seira musarum. The sequence continues at coordinate 4,055 of JAHZMX010003663.1, forward strand.
GTGGATGCATGCAAGTTAATTTTCCATGATCATCATGACAAAGCGAAAATATAGTCTTTGGTCATGCATATGAAAATGAGGTAGTGTGTATTGCCACGTAATTGCTCTTATCACCCGCGGGCGTGTTACTCTTTTTTCTTGCAATATTTGGCAAGCAAAAATTATCAAGAATCTTTTGTGTGTGTCTCTGTCTCTTTGCGTGTATCGATGATATTTGTACTCTTTTGTCTCTTTGAAACTGGTTTTTCTCGAACATAGATCTTCAATATATTTTGCTATTCTTTTACACGGGACTACCCTCGAAGTCATTTGATCGGGAAAATACGTATGAACATATAAGTTTTTTTACTGCATGGTAAACGGTACACGAAGAAAAACCAGTGTGAATTGGATTTATTATTCTGGGAAGTGAGTTGTGATCTTTTTGGGGATTTTACTTTTGTGACGTAATACCACATGCACTTTTAATACTGATTTAGGAATTTTGATGCTTGGGGTTTTTTTTAAAAAATTCAATGGCCCAAATTTTTACTTAAAGTACCTGCTTTTGTACATTTTTTTAAAAAATTAGATAAAAAAGTATATAAAATGGATCGTTCTGGAATCATCGTGGTGGGGGGGTTTTTCACTGGTCCGAATTTATTTTGGTCTACGAATTTGTACATAAATTTGTAATTTGTAAAATGGATCGTTCTGGAAGCATCATAATCTCTATTATTGTAATGTTCATTTGAAATCATGTACTCCTGGGTTAAATTACCCGTGAAATTCGCAACAGTGATTTGTATGAAGCCCATGAAGATAAAAAATAATTGGTTACTTTTTAAAGAGGAAAAAAGAAAAGAAAAATGGTTTGAGGATGTGAAGATTTTTTTTTTGCTTCTTTTACTTAAAATGGTCGAGATTTTATGAAGATGCTAAATTACGTATTTCATGTTCATAATTCGTTAGGGGGGGGGGGTTTTTCACTGGTCCGAATTTATTTTGGTCCACGAATTTGTACAAAAAATTTGTAATTTGTAAAATGGATCGTTCTGGAAGCATCATAATCATTATTATTGTAATGTTCATTTGAAATCATGTAATACTCCTGGGTTAAATTGCCCGTGAAATTTGCAACAACGATTTGTTTGAAGCCCATGAAGATAAAAAATAATTGGTTACTTTTTAAAGAGGAAAAAAGAAAAGAAATATGGTTTGAGGATGTGAAGATTTTTTTTTGCTTCTTTTACTTAAAATGGTCGAGATTTTATGAAGATGCTAAATTACGTATTTCATGTTCATAATTCGTTAATGTTTTTTTGTACGTTCATGTGTCAAGAAAAATTGTCATTTGCGTTTTGAAATGATATTTGATTGTTTCAAAATTGTTGGGGAAGGTTGAAACATGGAAAAGAAAAACGATTATGGGAATCATCGATGAGTGACGCTATAATGCTTATTTGGATCTCATCTTGCTTTTTTCATGGTCAATTCTGAAATTTCTTTTTTGTTTGAATTATTATTCAAGAATGGAGTTGAAAAATATTGTTGAGGAAAAAAAATACCTGGAAATATGGATTTCAAACATTTTGATCGTGATAAAAAGAAATTTGCATTACAAAAGATTATTTTTATCTGCTTTATGTTTGCTGGACGTTATAAAAATAATATGTATCAAAATATGCTTAATTCCGGTGTCCGTGTCTCAGTCTTTGTCCTTCGATCCGTCCGTCAGTTAGTACAATTTAGCTTGATATGAAACCAAAATGTGGTGGAGAGAAACCTGGAACATAACATGATGAACAAAATAGGAACTAGAGGAAATGGCAAAGGGATGATGATCAAGATGGTTTTTTTCTGCATTTATCTGCTGACACCGTATCGCACTGTCTTTGTTTCAGACCCACACATTCATTATCATCCCTGTCCACCCCCCCGCCTTTCTTATAATTCGTGTGAGAAGTCTTTTTAAAAAAATCGTCATGGTTTCAAGCGTTATTTTATTTTTTGCCGATTTTCTCGCAATATTTAGAATTTTTCTGGTTTTACCTTGCAAAAAGGGAGCTTTCATCCTAAAGTTCGAGTCACTCCAACTCTTTTAGTTGCAGGATTCCCACTGAACTCATCATCTCTATTTTCACCAACATTTATCCCGAGCTAGTTAATTTACCCCATTTTTTAGTTACGATTTATCCGGCAAAATCGTCTACCGTCATGATCAGTAATAAAGAAAGGTTAATCATTTGCAGTATTGGCGCGTTTATTGTCACGGAGTCGTTATCAACCTTCCTCCTTTGAAAAAAAATACATTTTTATTTCAGACTCGCCACCTAATCTCGGGCTAAAGTCAATCGGCGGAAAACTAGCCATGCAATAGCATTTGTTATTAAAATGGCACCTATGATTAGCATGACCGCTTAGCAGTAGCAACTGACTACGGCAATCTTCCCCCGAGATTAAATCAGAATTATTCTATTTTCATGACTGATTGATTCATGACGATTTTGCGTAAAACATGAGAGTTTCCTTGGTTACAAAAACGGAACGTAATCACGACACTTTTTTGAGATGGTTCAAAAAATAATTCCCTTTTTTCTAGATTTTTTTTTACATTAACCCATCAAACTGGAATACGTATTTTACCTTTGACTAAACGGATTCATTCAAGAACGAAAATAAATAAATGATCGAGACTATCGAGAGAGATCTTTTACATGCTATAAAACAACATCGTACTTATGAATCATGCGCGCACAAGTGTACAAGAGTACAAGATGCTCGCCGCAGTAAATAACCAATCCTGCCATCTCGTCGTGTTTCATCCAAACAAATCCAACGAACAGAGTTACAAAACACTACTACAACTTTATTATTATAATTGATAATATAAAAAATGAGAAAACAAAATAAATAAAATTGTAATGGGGTAACTAAACAAAATGAATCACACACTCGACATGAAAAAGGAAATACTTTTTCAAATCACTTTTCAAAGCTGACACTCCCTTTAACCCGATCCCCAGTCCCACCAGCGATAGCGCTACCACCACTCACTTTCCCACCCTTTCCATCCTCATCCCTGAAGAAACCACCGAGGAATCCACCACCGGGGTAAACAGGACTCAAGATTGGGGATATACCCCCATTAGGAATGTACCCATTCCCATACCCACCCCCGTAATATCCATTCCCGTACAATCCTGGCCTATACTGGTTCGATGATGATGATGCAGCAGCAGCAGCAGCGGATGCAGATGATCCACCATGACCTGCTCCTCCTCCAGGATAGTATGGTTGATAAGCTCCAGGGTAGTATCCATTCCCGTAACCACCATAATTAGGTGGTGGGTAGTAATTTCCTGCACCACCTCCTGGGTAGTATCCTGGGTTGTAATGGTGGTGGCTGTTGATAGTGTGGTGGTGGGAGTCCACCATGATGCCCATACGTTGATCCTCCGTAGTATGGTGGGGATTGGATCCCGAACAATTCTGGGAGGAATCTCTTGTTGTCTCCTGTTGTGGTACTCGATTTTTCTGAGGAGTCGTGGCCGAACTGGACTGCTCCACCTGAATATGTTGATCGTTGCTGTGTATCTGATGGTGGGGCTTGGAGAGGTTTGGAATTGGAATTGTCGTCGAATTTCAGGCTTCTTTTTGTCCTTTGCTGGTTTGTGAATCTCGTGCCCACGTGCTTGTTCGAAGCGTAATGGTCCACTGCGTCTGGGGATGGCGGCGTTTCCATCGTCTTCATTCTTGATATCAACGTGTACTCGTCTACAAAAAAAAATATTTGGATTACGTGATTACTCTTTTTGTGATAAAATGGTTTTATTGGATGTTTCAATTTTCTTAATAAATAAAATTCTCAGCGTGCCCCTCTATGGTGACATTCAGTGTGGTTGATAATACTTGGAAAAAGTTTTAATTTTATTTTAAAAACGACATTAAAAAGACTGAATATTTTTGCGGAAACTGTCGAGAAAAAAAATTAAAGAGGAGTGCCACGATATTTTGTAGAAACCATAGGGACGTGTGCACCACTTGAAAAGCTCCACTTCAACAAAAATTACGACTACATTTCTACTGACATTTACCATGGAAACTAAGGGAGATATTGTTTAACGGAATTATTTGAACAAAAATGGAACCAAAGATCTCAAAAGTAAAATTATATTTAGAAACCATAGGAACGTGTGGACTACATGTTCCTCAATTGATTACGACTATATTTCTACGGTCAAAATTTACTATGGAGACTAAAGGTGGGATTGACTTAAAAGGCTACAAAAATGCGGAACCTGCTCAGACCAAACATCTCAAAAATAAAATTATTATTGCTTTTACCATCATCAAATTTGGACAAGACTCCAGCGATTCGTTCCCCAGCCCCTTGATTACCACTGGTGGTGGTACTACTCCTCCTCTGGTTCCTCAACGGGATGGAGTATGACTCTAGACTTTTGGTATTATCGATCCTAGCCCCATCGTTCAAATCCTTAAACCCGTGCACCACATTCACCACCACCAGCAGCGCACTTATTAGTGCTAACACACCCGACTTCATAATATTTATTTTTTTAAAAGAAAAACTATTTTGATCAAGAGATAAAAGTTTCCAGAAATAAAAAAAAAACTTTAAAAAATGTGGATATAAATATATTTAGTTAATTTAGAACAAGAGCAAAGTGTTGTGATATGAAAACTTGACGATGATGATCCAGATCACGGACTGTCTGGATTATGGAGTTAAGTTGAAGCTCTTAACGATTTTTTTCCGTGCATATATTTCATATATTTTTTTCTCAATGTAATCATGTCGATTAAAAAAAAACTGTATAAATATTTAACTGGAAACGAGAGAGAGTGAATGTGTGTACAATACACGCTTCCTCACGTGAACGTTTATCAAATTCCTTCCGGCTTTTCGTGTATACGCTCTATCGTTAGTAGTCCATACAATGATACCGGCCTTGATGAGGAAGTGATGATGACGATCTAGTGTAAAAAAACAAGAGTAAGAGTATCCAGTACTACATTGACCAACAAGACGCCAACGGGATTGTTTTTTTATTAACGCGTGAACATGAAGCAACAACAAAAATAAAATAGTTACAATTCACATTCTCTTTTTTTTTCATGTACATGACGCGTCCGACTCAATTTATATGACTCAATTCAATGCATCCAAGTTGTGCGATATTATTATCCATCGCGTTCGAGGAACTCTTGTGATATATTATGCGTCTGCTACTACTGCTAAGTACTACAAACTTGTGTAGTAATGTATTCCGTGTGGATTTTCCCACGGTCAGGTAATTTTATGTAAAAAAAAACAGAAATGACAGGGGTAATCATAATTGGATGTGATTTTAAAAACTGTATAACTCCATTGTTTTGTATGGTCGTGACAATGACATTGTGCATGATGATGCTACTTATTCATCATATCGGAACGGAAGTTGTTGTTTCAGTAGTGTTCTAATTCATTTACTTCCTGGTTTGTTATTTTTTATAAATAATTTGAATGTGTGAACATGTACTTTTGTCCAGGGTTTGGAAAGGTATTAAAATCTCTTTGCATCCAGTTTTCATTATTATTATTACTTATTTAGATGGATCATGTCTTTGTTGTAGTAAATTAAAGGAAATGAGTTGCTCCGCAATCTCATTTTTAACATTGACAGGGGAAAAAATACCACCCATATTTTCTTAGAAAATTGCCATCAATTTTGAATGAAAATGTAATTGCTGTAGAGGAACATAAGAAAATGAATGACTTCTGGAGAATAACGATGATGACTCATTCGAGTTCCGCATTGTCATTATAAAAAAAATTGGATTGAAGTAGTGCGGAACAAAAAGTGGGTACATTGTAAACTCACCATGGTGACTTAATTGAGTTTTTGTTTCCAAGCTCGTGTGGACATTGGAATTTATTGTATATGCGCGTTACTTTTGCAAGGTACCATAGAAACAATAGGTATGGTGCCAATTTTTGTTCCGCAATCAAATTTTAATTTCAAAAATGGATTGGGAGTTCCGCAATTTTTAGTTTTTTCTACGATGAAGATAGCTCCAAACAAACTATCCAAAAACCTCCCCAAAAAATGACTCTTTAAATTTATATGCAAAAAAAGAAAAGACAAAAAGGTTAATAAAGAGGGGAAAAAACAAAAAAAAAGAACAAAATAAAGATGTTTTTTTATTGAATTGATTAATAAATCAGAAATTGTTCAAGTTCATATCATTCATTGCAGCACTGACATGTTGATCGAGTAAACTCAAGTTGACATCACTCAAGTTGGGTAGGCTAATATCGCTGGGTAATCCATCCACAGGATCATCAAGTGGATTATTATTAATATTATCAGGTTGTTGTGAGTTATTATTGTTGATGATCCCACCCCCACTGTAACCACCTCCAGGAGTATTTGTAGTTGTAGTAGAAGTAGCACCTTGTTGAGCATACTGCAGGTTCCTCTGATGATGAGTATCCAACAAACCGTCGTAGTAATACTGTTGTTGTTGAGGGATCGGTGAGTACTCTTGTTTTATGTACATTGGCAGGTGGGGTTGTTGTTGGGAAGAGGTTGAAGAGGAAGGTGGTGGAGGTGGCTGTTGTTGTTGTGGGATCAATTGGATCGGTTGTTGTTGAGGTTGGGAAAGGTCGTAAAGGAGGGGTGGAGTTGGGAGTGGGTTCGGGGTTGGTGGTTGTTGTTGGTGTTGAGGGGATTGCATCTGGGTTGGTCCTCCTCTTCCTCCTACTTGGGGTTGTTGCTGTTGTTGTTGTGGGGAATGGACAGGTGGGTAAGAATTCTGGCGGGGGCCTAAGAAATAATCTTCATTGTTAACTTTTTTGGGAACATTTGGAAATTTGATGATCTTGTAGCAAAGAGGAAAAAAAGCAGAGCAACTTTTCAACGAGACGATCACCATCACCATAGCAGCAATAAGTATAAGCAATTTTTGAGACACCTGCAAAAAGCGTGTGTTCGTGTTCCCCCCACCAAAAATATATTATGCCGATAATTTTTTTTTGTTTTCAAAACCATATCGATTTATTATTCGTTCCTTTTTCTAAATTTTATCATACATATGTACCCATTTTACAAACATGCATCCTATAACGATTGAAAAAAAAAGATTGATTAGTAACTGAAAACGATGTAATAATTTTTATCCGGTATTATTATGAAATTATTATTTTTACAAAAAAAAGCATGAAACCGCTTGAAATGTACCTAAAAACGTAGTATGTATGTAGTAGTGGTAAAATTGATAATAAAGATCGTTGTTGTTTCATGCGTATTATATAGCTCTAAAAAAACAAGTTAAATATTACTTACATTTATATTCATATTCCCCCAATAAGATTTATATGAAGATTTTTTCATTAAATTCATTTTTCTTTTTCGACTAGAATAGGTATTACATGATCATGATCTTTTTTTTTAGTTATTTCCTACATTATTACTTTTTTCATTTTTAGACACACCTCTGCAAGTTAGAAAATAACAGATTCCGTGGGAAATATATATTTCTTGTTATTATATTCATCAGGGGAAGTTTTTTTAATCAATGCAGCGGGTTTTTTCTATATTCCATCCACATGTAAGTTTATGAACTATATTTAGAGAGTGTTCATTATAATAAGTTGTATTGTTGCTATTTAAAGAAATTCCACTCTATAGTGTACTGTTATTAGTAGTATAATTAAGTAGCAGCCTTTGTTGTTAAATATATTTTCAACGCTGGAATATTTTATCCCGTTCCAAAAAGAAATTTGTGTAGTTTGCTTATAAGGGGAGATTTTTTAAAAAAGGATGGTGTTTCATATTTACAATTAATTTTAAATTTTTTTGTTACCATGACGATATATTTACTCTAGATATATAATAGCAACGGTTTTACTAATAAAAAATTTAAAGCTGCCCAGCAACAACGTTCCTTAAAATATATATTTATATATATATATGCTCTCTCTGTCATTCTTTCTGTCACCATAGTAACGACATAAAATTCATGTTTAAAATTCAGTCATTATGTTTTTTTTTGTCTCCCCGCGTGTTACATCAAATAGCACTTTAAAGCTCTCAATTTTAATATTATAGAGCACAATTAAAATGATAGGCACCCCAAAAAATTCACTTTTTAAAAGCATCACCATCACCACGGCAATAATGTGGAGCAACATTGCGGCACGAAGAAAATGAAAGAAAAAAGCACAGAAAAGAAAAAAATTATTAGAGAAATCAAAAGAGAACGCCTCACGTTTGTTATTCTCAAAATAAGAAGTAATGTTCCTGCAGTTCTCAAACTTTTGCCGTTTCCGTTTCAGGTCCGTATCTATATTATTATTTTTTTGAAATATTTGTTAGTGAGAAAAAAAAACAAAACAAAACAAGGTTAATAAAAAATAATAAAAACTGAAAAAAAAGAAAAACATTTCATGGTCTCTGGTGCGCGTGAATATAGATTAAAATAGTTTAAAAATATTTTAAAACGACTAGTTTAAATTCTGGTTATTATTGTTGACAGCGCAGTAGTATCCGATCGTGTTGTTTTGATCAGGGTCGTCCCCGAACTCTGAAGCAGTCGCCAGCGGAGCTTCGTTATCGACGTACAGGGCAATATTCTCCGTGAGCTCATACGCACCTGTCCCACCACCACTACTACTACTCACCAGATTCGTCTCGATAACAGAGTTATCAGTGACTACGTTATTGACGAGCGTGGTTGTGCTGGAACTTAATTGTTGCTGTTCAACTTGCTGCGTGTTTACGTTGGCGTTGGCGTTCGCTTTCTCCTTCTCCTTTTGCTGTTTCTTTTTCGTTGGACTGAAAAGATTTTTCAAAAACGCTGCTGGGGACTGCTTTGTCGGGGACTTTTGGGGACTTGTTGTGTTTTTCTTTGGTGGGAGTGCTGGAGCTGGTTGTTGTTGCTGTTGAAGTGGGGCTGTAGTAGAAGCAGCTTGGGATTTTGATTTTGGAGGACGTACAGGGGGAGCACTGTTGTTCTGTTCAGTAGTGATGTCCATTGGAACAACTGAAGCAGCAGCAGTAGTCGAAGAAGGAGGAAGGATAATTTTCTGAGTCATGCTAACGTCATTCAGCACGACATCGTTAAGATTAACGATAGTCCCAGTAGTATTAGTTCCAAGATGATCATCATTCCCATTCCCATCAACAAGATCAACATCAAACAACATGTCATGTTGTTCCTCCTGTCCTTTAATTATTTGACTAATTAACTCCAGATCCAGATCATAAACGTTCTCGAGATCATGTTGACCCTCCTTCTTCTCACGATCACCACTGCCGCTGTTGTTCATGAACTGGTTCAACTGGTCGTAAATCGGTTCGACCTTTGATTCAGCACACACCTCATCCTCATGTGCCAGGATATCTTCCAAATCAACTGGAGGCTTGTGCTTCCTTGCCGGTTCATCAGTTATCATGTTGTTATCTGTTGCTGATGCTGTCAAGTAGCTAGAATACGCACCAGAGAAACTAACCAAATTCCACTTGCGCTTGCAAGCAGTACCTGAAGTGAGGAGCGGGATATACTGGAACGGGCGCGGGGCACTCGTCGTGTCCTTCGATGGACATCTCAACTGGATATACACTCGGGCCGGGGAGGTTATCTAGTTAACATTGTATTTTTGGAATGTATTTAATATTAAAAGTTATTGGGGGAAAGTCATGAATAAAAGTGCTTATTATTTACCTCTAGATTGTGGTATTGCGGAGTCCGAAAGCAGATTGCGTATTGCTTGTGCACGTCCGAGGGCTGGAAATCTCCTAAGGACTCCCACACCACTGCCCCTGTTTCTTCGTTCTCCTCGTAGAACCTGATTTCGATATCGTCCTTGCTCACCTACAAACAGGGATTTTTGTCGTGTTTTAAACCACAAAGGAAGTTAAGTAATTTCACGTATTTCCAATTTTTCCCGTCAATGAAATAGTCCAAAATAGATTTTAAGATCGCCCAAAGAAAATATAATATATTTTCTTTGAAGATCGCCAGTGGCGATTCGCCACCCACTCGGATTTAGTGTTTAGTTGGAAGGACATGTCATATATGATTATTTTTGAGTCGAAGAACTGCGCACGGTACTTGCGATGTTTTGCTCGGAAGCAAGAATAATACAAATGGGGTTTTTGAAAAATCGCGCGGATTGAAATTTGTAATTTTTTTTTTTTTTTAAATAAATACAGTCTATATCCGAATCTACTTATCACTACACTAATCGTAAGTACAATACATTTTCCTCAATTTTTTTTGAACATTCTCATTAGAAAAAATGATTTCCTTTTTGGTAAGGAAAATTCTTATTAAAAATGTGAAAGTTCTCATCCTAACATAATTGAGGAAAAAACAATAATGAAAGTACAAAAGAGAGTCTCTGTCACTTACCTTGTCACACAAAAGGATTATCTCTTTGTTGCCTAGCACCGGACTCGTACAATCGCTCAGCTTCATTATCGTCAAGTCATTGATTGCCTCTGCGGAAATTTTTAAACACACGTGATTATTGTTGTCATGGGAAAGTCAGTAAGTAAAAAATAGGAAAAATTGCTAATTTTACTCTTGTCGTAGATGGGTTCGGACACAACGGGTTTCAACGGCACTTTGAATTGGCCCCTTTCAGGGCCCTCCAAAAAAACTTGGAAGCAGAGGCGGACGCTGTTCAGGTCTATCGAGCCCGGTTGNCGAGAAAAAATGATTTCCTTTTTTGAATCGAAACTTGTCATCCTGACATAATTGAAGAAAAAATAATAATGAAAGTACCAAAGAGAGTCTCTGTCACTTACCTTGTCGCACAAAAGGATTATCTCTTTGTTGCCTAGCACCGGACTCGTACAATCGCTCAGCTTCATTATCGTCAAGTCATTGATTGCCTCTGCGGAAATTTTTTAAACACACACGTAATTATTGTTGTCATGGGAAAGTCAGTAAGTAAAAAATAGGAAGAATTGTTTATTTTACTCTTGTCGTAGATGGGTTCGGACACAACGGGTTTCAACGGCACTTTGAATTGGCCCCGTTCAGGGCCCTCCAAAAAAACTTGGAAGCAGAGGCGGACGCTGTTCAGGTCTATCGAGCCCGGTTGAGACTTGTGCTGGAAACCGGCTGCACATTGATAAAAATACGATAGTTAATTATTATTTTTTTTCTTTATTTAATCAATCCAGTTTATACTTGTGTCTTGACTCACTTCTGAACGGATCAACTCTAATTTCCTCACGAATTTTCAACGAATCTTCAATGTCCTTCTTTTTAACGCACTGAATCCCGAGATTAGAGAATTCACACGTCATGTCCTCGTTAGCTACACATACGTATTTGGAAATATATTGAAAAATTACGGGAACTACTTTGATAAATGATAAAAATTTTTAAAGACGCGACACAATAATAGGTACGACCTGAGTTTACACACACACATTCCAAATTCAAATGAAAACTTGAATTGTTTTTAAAAAATGAATAAATTGAATCGAAGAATAATCGTGTCTACCTGAATTTTGGGAAACGATTTCTTCTCGGTGGTGGAGCTAGCACCAGGCAAGGATCCAGCACTTCTCCCTTCACATTCATACCGGAATCTTAAAGCTTTGGATGCGGGTTCCTCAAGAATGCGCACAAACACGCTACGCTGGAGACTCGCTGGGTCAGTGAACTGTCGTTTGGAGCTGTTGAGCTGCCATTTCCTCTATTTAATTTTTTATTTTTACTTTTAATCCCTTTTAATCTAACATTTTATTTTTCAACCACACAATTTATATTTTAAAAATTATATTTATTGCACGTGTAGCACCCAAAATTCACTCATCAAAAAAACAATAATTAAATTCAAGCCAAATTGAATTGAATGAGTTTTTGATGCACATCACTTCCACGAGATTCGTTTTTTAAAAAAACAATTAGTTTAAATTACTTTTTAAACTGAACTTTTAGAGAAACTCCAGAAGCACCTGATTAAAAAGTAAAACCTTTAACGTATTTTAGCATACGCAGTACAGGGAGAAACAATTTTTTTTTTCAACCTGTACTATAATAATTATAGAGCATTTGATCATATATATGATGGTAGTTTTTTTTCGTGAGTATTCGGAGGGTATACGACGACGACGACGCAATCCTTTAAAAAAAACTGTAATGGAACGCTTATTATTATTATAAAATAGCTCTCTCGTGATGATTCGGAGAGGTAAAGTGAGAGAGAAATTGCTTGGAGGAAAAAAACTATCTTAATAGTTTTTTCTTTTTCTTCTTTCAGAGTGGACAAGAATAATATTTTTTTTGTACACACATTTTTGTTTTAGATACCTAAGCATGTATATATGTTGCTTCATTAAAATCTTCATGCGAACATGTCTGGTCCTTGCTAAAATAAGTTTTTTTTTGTTAGGTAAAAAAAAATTTCTTCTTTTTTTTTGCTGCTACTACTATTGCTGCTGATGTGTGAGTTTAGTTGTGTAGAAGTACTATAAAAGAGAAGATCGACGATGATCATGATGATGATGGAGAGTTAAATTTCTTCGTCTTTTCATGTGACTACGTACTGGCTCCTATATGTGGTGGGTTTGGAAAAATAATAATAACTTTGGCTGTGTGGTATTGTTGCTTGAAAGGGTGACGTCATTAAATTTCTTTTTTTGTCTTATGTGGATCAACTTTTTTTGTATTACGTGATGAAGATGATGAGGAGCAGAGAGGAGCCTCAAATTGAAATGGATCAATTTCTTTGAATTGGAGTCACGGGGATACTTGAGACTACGTCGTCATGGACATGATGATATGATACTGTAATGTCCGGAGATATTTTTTGGGGGTTACAAATTGCATTAGTCGAGTTTCGATGGTTACACGAGTTTTTCATGCATGCAACAAAACTATGATATGTAATGTGGGAAAATTTGTACACGATTGAAAACGTTTTTACATGACTGCATTAATGACTATTATTTGGAAAACAATTTGCACAAAATGAATGAGTTATATACCTTCAAGATGTCTGGAACAATAACCCGGATGATTGACAAATTAATTATGCACTTGAATGGGATTCCGTTAGTAATCAGTTGGAAAAAAGATTGTCAAGAGAAAGTAATTCTACCATCATGGAACGTTAACTGTGTGGCATGCGAAAATTTGTCCCAGAATTTTTTAAAATTATTTTCTGGGTTTGTAAATGTAGCCACCCATGGAATGTTTTTAGTCATTCTTTTCTTTCTACCCACCTTGGACAGACCTTAAATGAGTTGGTTCAAATTTCAAATTATTCGTGTGGACAGAGGTCGATAAAAGCTGTTGTTGAGTACATGATTTTTTTCCAATCCTCGATGTTTAAAATCATTCTAATAAACAAAAAAATAATAATTCTTTTTAAATCTCTTTAGAAAACAAAAGAGTTCGTTGTATCATTTATTAATTATTACACTCGCAGGTTGTTTTTTTTAAGTAGTTTAATTACACAACAGTAATATTAGTTATTTTTAAACAAGGTGTCGCGTTATTCTTAAGAACAACAACATCAGTTTTTAAATACATAATCATGACCAGAGAGAGAGAGGGAATAAAGAGGTAAAATATATATATATAATTAAATACATTGGATGATGGTAATTTTATGTAACACTTGAGTATATGTAAAAAAACACATGTTTTTCTTGGTAATAATCGAATATAAAAAAAGAATTAAGTAGTAATCAATGAGTAGATCATAGCGTAGAGGTAGTAGAAAAAACTGAGGAGGTAAAAAGATAGTTTAATCCAACCCTCCCTCTGGCATTTGTTCAGCACGTCCGTGTTCATAATCGACGTTGGGTCGTAGATTCCCACTCCGGACATTACTGGACGTGTGATGTACCTTTTACAAAAAATAATTATTTCATTTTACACATACTATTTTTTTTTAATGTTTTAGTTCTTGTCAAAATCACTAAATCCCTATCAAAAGTATCAAATATATTCATTCATGTCGGATTAAAGCAATTTGGAAAGGGTAATTTTTTGTTAGAAAGGCAGTTCAAAATACAATTTGGATTTTTGTTTGTTAATATCGAGGGAGGTGAAATGACTTTAGGGGGTACGTTAGTTAATATCATTTACTTGGACTAAAATATGATAAAAAAAGAAAATTACCTGTGAACATGATAAGCGATGAGAGGAGCATTAAGCATAAGTGAGAACCATTCTCCAGTTACCAAGAACAGGAGGTTGAAGAACGCGTGCAAGATGTACTCGGGAAGGACCAACTACAATCACACATGTAAATATTATTTAATTAGATTGTTTAACTAAGAGGCAGGTCTAGGTCTAACTATAATACAGATTTTATCTATTTTATTTACCGGGTTCAGACTCTGGCACTGCTCGATCGGGTTCTTATAGTCTGTTTTCAGCTCGTCAAATGCGATGATCTGTTGGAGAGCAAAACACACACACGAACATGATTTAAAAATTACGTTATTTTTTAAACTATGAATTGAGAGTTAAATAAAAAGGACGAGTTTTTTTTTGATGACTCACGTGGAAAATGGCGAAGAAGATCAGGAACGCGTCGATGATGAGTGCAAGGATATAACTTGCCGCAACGAACGTGAACCCCATCACGAAACTTTCTTTTATAAAATCAGTTA
>JAHZMX010003664.1:0-14583 GCA_027743895.1 Seira musarum
ACTCGAGCCTTTCGATAGATGACAGGTTCATGGAGTACCTTACTTCTGAGCCAACACGCGTCTTCAGTTATGCTTATAAAATGATTTCATGTTCATGCAGGCAATCTTTAACCTACGTCCCTGGAATTGGAAGTGGTGGCATTTTGCATTTATTTATGCAATCCCTACTTTGCACTTCCTCATTTTTTGCATCTGAATTTCAATAACTTATCATGCCAGACAAAAAATGATTGGAACTGTGAGCTTTGATGTGATATTAACGAACTTTATTTTCGTTAATTACCTAAACAAAATGAAACCTGATAGATTCGGATAGCGTTTCGTACATCAATATAAATAGATTGCAGCCTGTGTATAAATCTTTATATTTATGCACTAGCCTGCAAAGTTGGAGTGAGAAATTTGGTAAGCGAGTCAACAATATTTCCGAAAATGGGTAGGCTGTCAAACTTTATCTTATTTTGTGCAACGTTGGCGTTCTCGGTCACGCTGGTAGCATCCTTAGAGCCGTATGAAAAGTATGATGAAGCCTCATGTTCCGAAGTGAAACCGAAACCAGTAAAGAATGTCAGCCGCGCTGCCGTGAGTCTGGACAAATTATTCTGGATTTGGTTTTAAATTCATGTATAAATCCCTGGAAATATTGAATTCTTAATTATAATTTTTTAAAATTTAGTTGGACCAGATGAGAATAATTTCCGCCGGGAGCAGAAACCATCTCCTCCGAGCTGCATTCAACCATCCTGACTACAATTCCATTACGGAAGACCAATTTCAAAATGAATACTGCCTAACACGAAATACGACTACGAATCTCCCAAATACCACTATTGCATCCGCGTTTGGTTTTGGAAGAACCTTAGTCTCATTTGATCTCCGAGCATGGAAGGATGAGGAAGGGGATGTGTTCGTAGAAGCCAATCCTAGGGAGGGTTTCGAAAAACTTGGAAAAATTCGTCAGACTATTACACTTACAGACAATGAGAAGTTTGCATTTGTTTGGACGTGTTGGATGGAATCCGACAGAGTTGGCTGGAGTTTGGTGAGCAAAACATTTACGTTGGATGAAGAAACGAGAAAAACAGTGGAGGAACATGCAAAGGAGCTGGGGTACAAATCAGAAAATTTTGTATTTTTGAAAAACTCGAAATGTGAAACAAAAAACGAAGAATAAAAACAATAACAATATCTTAATTTTCTGTTACCATTCTGACCCTCATTGTTTAATTTGATCACGGAGACTCCCACCACGCCCACCAATGTTTTTCTTAAACATTGGATCATTTCCAATTCCAATTCAATCATACATTCAGTACTCCTGTGAAGTGAAACAAAGATCTTATTTTAGACGGCATTTTTGCTGAAGCATAATTATAATACCATGCTTCAAATAAAACGCTAGGAGAGGTGTGCCTGCCTACATCATTCAGTCGTGAAGCCGGTTACAAAAGTGTTAACTACGCATGTGCTACAAGAACAGTAGAGGTGGTACTTGGCACATACATATTTCTAGGAGGGTATTAAGCGAAGCGCAAATTACATATTATATCCTTAAACAAACGACAACAACAGCCGAATTCCCCTCGTTGTTTTACAAGGTGAAGATTGCCTTGGGCTGAGTCTGAATCGATGGATGAAGTGGAATGAATCTGATTTACAAAATTAATTAATAAAGCTAACAAAAAATAATGATTTACACCTCATTTGATAAATTTCATTTCACATCTTGAACTTGAATTAAGTAGATAAAATGCTGCACGTTGGAGTAGTGATTTTAAGAAAAATGTTCTCAAAGAAATATAAAATTGCCCCGCTTGTCTTAGTAATTTTAACGTTAAATTTCGCTTCAGTAGTGGAGGCATTGGAACCATTTCAGCTTTACACGGAAGGTTCTTGTGATAAATTTAGAGCGGGGGAAGCATCAGACGTGAATCGCACAGTGGTGAGCTACAAAAAAAAAAAAAAAACAAAAAACAAAACTAACAAAAGTCAACTTTGACTTGTCGTCACACATTTCAAAAGCTGCTTTATTTTACACAGTTGGACGAGTTCAGATTTATCGCATCCGGAAGCAGGTATATGCTTCTCCGAGGTGCGTCTGCTCACCCTCGTTATGAAAGTATGAGCGAGGAGGAATTTCTGAATAGCTACTGTCCCCAGCGTAACACCACCTCTCGGTTGAGGAGGAGCGTTGCGTCGGCTTTCGGTTTCGGACGAGTCCTTAGCACTTACGATGTCCGAACTCCAAGCCCTGATGAGAAATCTGATGTGTTCGTGGAAGCCATCTCCCGTAAACCTTCGGAAAGTTGGGACATCTTGAGACAAACCGTAGCATTCTCCGATAATAGGAATTATGCATTTCTCGTTAATTGCTGGACTGGCTCTGATCAGGCAGCTTGGACTGTTATCAGTAGGACTCCAACTTTGACGACTCAAGGAAGGCGATTCGTCCGGGACAGTGTGAGAGCGCTGAAATTTAATGCAGAAAACATCGTACATTTAACAAACGAAGACTGTCAAGTTTGGAGTGAATCTCGACGCGATCGGGATAATAGTAGAATATTGAGACGTCTTCAGTCGCGAAATAATGCCAACTCAGCGACGCCATCACAAAAAGTGATCCAACAAGTGCAATCGCCAAAGGAGCTAAATAAAAACAAATTGCCACAAGCAATCTCGAGCACGAGCTTTGTGAGAATTTACCAGAGTCCTAGTCCAAGGCAGACACAACTTGTAAGGCCTGAAGGATTAGGAAATGTCGACTTTTCTCAATTCGGCACCAAGATTCGATCGGGAATTAGATCGAGCAATGATTAATTAAGCAATTGGAAATAAATTATTTATTTAAAATTCATTTAAAAAGGATAACATAGGTCAAATAAAAACTTGGATAATGATTTTTTGTCCCAATCCATTACTTATTGCTATACCTTTTTACTAAATCTGGGCTGGTATTTCATAGAATGACCTAAATTATTATGCATTTTAATTTCCTAGTGATCCTACTTTATCCATGGAATACTATCGAGTAGCTCGAAACAAAGTAATATTAAAAGGTTTACAACGTTGGAAAAAAACTTCAATATTGTTTTTAGTTCTTGTCTCTAAAACTTTTTAGACATATTTCATTTCTGCATCCGAATAAATTCAAATCAGGTCTTTCTTTGCTTCCTTCATAATGGCATAAATACTTACTCATCCTTTAAATTTTTAATCGCACACGTCCTCTGTGTACGCTACGCCTTCTCCATGTTTTCCACATCCATTCTACTAAATATAATTATAATCAGAAAAGGATGACTTTGCTTGCTAACAAATTTCAATCAAACGAAATAAAAATTTAAAGCATTTTCATAGTGTATTAAGCATCATCACCTTAAATCTTTGAATAATTGTAAATGTTTAAATATAAAAATCGAATCATTAAAAATGTATTCTTGGGTACAAATTCTAGGCTTACGCCTCAATTGAAATTATTTATTGCATATCTATTTAGTATGCATACTTCAATTAAATTTAACTATAAATTGCGATTTTTAACGACATGTAAATAGGCAGAATCTTTATAAAAGACGTACTATAATTAAGTGATGTACGTTAAGTACTAGCACGGATGCTAATTGTAGTTTTTAAGGCAATAAAATTGTACTGTGGGCCTTACAATTTGTTTTCATTTTTATGTTCATATAGAATATACATAAATAAGTATCTAAGTACATGGTTACTCATCCATATCCGGAATTCAGGAGCCAAAGTCAAGATGTACGTAATAATAATAAGTAGTAATATGTAGTACATCTATTGTAACCTTTTAACTATGTATCAATGTTGTGCTTCACAGGAAACAATTCTTGCTTCTGAATTAATTCATGGAAATACAAATTTACAAGTTCATGTTACAACCGATCGGCATACTTTAAATGAATGGTGATTGGAACAAAAGCTGGCTTCTCATTTCAAAGGGGCTTGGTAGCCACTTACTTTTGGTTCATGTTTAGCATGATCACTTCCCCATGGATAACTGATAACTCCAAAATAAAAATCTCTCTTGATTAAGCCTTCAAGTCACGAAGCTTCTATTTTGTAAGCTATTATGAATTGCTTAGATTAGCTGTTTTCAGGTACCAAATGAGGGCACTTGTACACACGTACTCTTTGTAACAAACACGAAGGTGGTCTCAATTTCAGATATCAAGTACCTATTATCTTACGTCGAATATTTTGGAGGTGTGTGCCGTGTTCCTTGTTTCACGAGATTCTTCCATTTTAGGCTCACCGCTGGAACCTTAGATAAGCAAAGAAATTGTGATTTGCTCCGTGATTGGAATAATTGCCGCTAATAACAGTATACGTGCTTGTTAGAATTTTAATGACGAGCAAACGATTACGAGTTTTTGATTGAATGATTTTGATCAGACATCGACGGGAAGAAGAATAGACTGGGTTGTGGTTATTAGTTACATTAGTTGTTCTTAATAATTGTTTACATGATTTCTTGACTCCAGAAGAATGATAAAAAGTGGCAGGCGCCTTAAAAAGGAAATTCAGTTTACCGAAAGGGTTGACCATATACGCACGTTCCATACCCTTGCTTGAAAAGAAATTCACTCATTCGCAATGATTTTAAAGTGGTTCACAGTATCGGTGCTATTCGTAGGACTTCTGTCGAAATCGACAGAGGGTCTAGATCCGTATCAAATTTTTTCGGAGGGATCCTGTTCTAATATTCGTGTCCAACCTGCGAGGAATCTGAATAGAGCTGCGGTAAGTAAAAAAAAAATAGGACAAAGTGAGATGACTATAATATATTTTCATGCTTTATAATGATAACTTTTAAAATAATTTGGCTTTCAGCTGGAAGATTTGAGATATATCACTGCCGGAAGTAGATATCACATTTTGCGTCAGGCATCTCCTCATCCTCGTTACAGCACCTTGCGGGATGATGAGTTGTACTATAGCTTCTGTATGCAACGTAACACTACAACTCTTCGTCAAGGGACCATTGGTAGTGTTAATGGCTTTGGGAGAACCTTGGCTTCATTTGATGTTGTCCCCCCTCGAAATGAGCTGAGTGGATTGTATTTGGATGCCATCCCCAGAGACAGTTTCCCCAGTTGGGATATCCTGAGACAAACAATTTCTTTGACTGATAACCGAAATTTTGCTTTTGTGGTCAACTGCTGGGTAGGCTCTGACCAAGTGGGATGGGATGTAATTACAAGGACGCCAAGTTTAGGCGAAAGTACGAGGAGAATTGTCGAAGAGCATGCCAAACAGTTGGGTTTTAATCCAGAAAATACGATTGTGCTTCGACATGACAACTGCAGAAGAAATTCTGGACAACAAGGTGAAGGAGAACGCTCACGAGGACAATCGATTCCTCTAAGGCCCAATCAAAACCAGCAATCTGGGCGTAATGACCAGCAAGCCATTCAGAGAGCAAGGCTTCAGAACCTCCTAAACTTGCAAAATCAACGTCAGCAACAGCAGCCACAACCACAAGGGCCCAGTGTTAGGGGACAAGATAACTCTAGAAGACAATCTCTTAACAGCCGAGGATCGGAATCGTCGGGAAATCTTGGTCCCAGGAGGGAGCTCATTAGACCCGATCTCCTAGGAGGAGTTTCAAGGGGACAAGGGCTCTCATTGAGAGATATTGGTCGTACTGATGATGTTGAGGATAGACTTTCTGCTCAAGGTTATAGAAGCCGAAATGCTGCGAGAGGTTCCAGTGAATCTCTTGAATCCTCCGAAGAACTCAGACAAGGCAGATCTGGACGACGAGGGAACACTTTGAGATTGGAAAGCTCCGAGGAAAATTTAAACTCTCGTCGTAGTGGTGGCAGAGCCAGAGATTCTTCGGAAGAGGAAGAACGCGTTGGTAGACAAAGACAAGGCAGCTCTGGACGATCCCGTGACGATTCCTCCGAAGAGCAGGGACGATCAGGACAACGAAATAGTAATAGACAGCGTCAGTCAGGAAACTCAAACCAAGGTAATCGCGGCCAATCCGGAAGACAGACCGATGCAAGAAGGTCAGAAAGTCCAAAGGGATCTAGAAATTCCGCCGAGCAGGAGGGTCATGGATGGTCTAGAGAATCTGGAGAGCGTGAGCAGAAACAAAGCTCACAACGATCTAGTTCAGAAGAAAGTAATAGTGTGGAGTCTGGGCGACAAGGAGGAGCTGCTTGGCAAGGACGTAGAAATGAACAAACCGCGGTGGTGGGTCGGGGAGATGAAGGCGTAAGTCGCGATAATCAGAGAGGTCAACAGGGAGGCCAGCGGGGTCGCCGCGAGCAAGATGAATCCCAAAGAGGTCAGCAAAATCAACAGGGTCAATCATCATCAGAAGGAGGACGCCGTGGACCAGACGAAGAGGGACATGGGTGGGGAAAGCCATAAATGTGTCTCCGTAGGAATGATTTAACGACCATATAACTATGTCAAATCGTAGTTTTTAGCCATAAACTACCTCACATTTGCAAGTTTTCGAATTATTTATTACCTCTTTAACTTTCTCTTTACATTTCCAAACTGGGTAAAATAAATAATAAAAACAATAAAATGCAATCCAAATTGTCGAACGAATTTTCAAAAAGTGCATATAGGGAAGCAGCAAGAGGTATTAGAATATGATTTTGTTAATGGCGTGTTTAATTATTTGCAACTCGTCATTTTATTATTGAAGAAGAACGCAATGAATTTCAGCATTTGCACATAAAAATAAGTTACTACAGTATAGAATTAAACACCCATTAATTAAAGACTTTTATCTTATGCTTGCCATAAGTCCAATGGAAAATACGCAAATTATTTTGTTGAAAAACAAAATCTGTTAATTATAGTTAACAGTTTTAACTGTTTGTGATGCATCTCACGACTTAAGGCCAGACATAGATACATCATCAAATGCATAAAAATATATCTCCATTTAATGCTAAGGCATACATTTTTTAAATCTGAAGGTCTCCAGGATAAAAGTTAAAGACAATCAGGAACCAATAGGCGTATGCCCTCTGTGTCCGTTCTTTGATTGTTTCTAGACTGGAATATGATGAAGGAGGAACCAACCCAGAATGATAAAATCGTCCTAAATTAGCAAATAATTTCTTTGTGAAGATGTTCATGCTAATCATAAGTAGTAAGTCTGCCCTGGTGCTGTAGTCCTCAGTAATAAAAGGGTGCTTATCATCAGAAAGTTGAATTTAGTTTTGCTATAGATGTTGGATAGGACGAGTAGGACTAGATTAATTTAAAACCATAAAATGAATTTGAGAGCTATATCTGTGCTAATGATGGGACTTCTAGGGGCCGTTAATCCCCTAGAACCTTATCAACGCTATTCAGAGGGTTCTTGTTCCTCGATACAAGTTCAATCAGCACAGAACATGAACAGAGCAGCGGTAAGTAAAAGTGTAAACAATGAATTTGAAAATACGTTTTCAGAGAACATGAAATTTGAATTATCTATACAATTGTTTTAGGTGGATTCGCTAAAGTACATTGCTGCTGGAAGTAGATATCAACTATATTCGTCAAGCGTCTGTCCATCCACGTTACAGAGCGTTCACACAAAATGATATAGAATCCCGTTACTGTATGCAACGGAACGTAACAACCTCCAGTCAAGGAACAATTGGCACAATAATTGGGTTCGGAAGACCTTTGGCTTCCTTTGATATCGTCGTACCCCCAAATGAGCGTACTGGATTGTACATCGATGCAATTCCTAGGGACAGTTTTCCAACGTGGGACATTCTAAGGGAAAGAGTTACCGATAACCGATAACCGAAATTTTGCGTTTGTCTTGACTTGTTGGGTGGGGTCGGACCAAGTTGGTTGGGGTGTTCTGTCGCGCACGCCACGACTGGATGAGAACACGAGACGGATTGTGGAACAGCATGCAAGACAACTGGGTTTTAGTCGACAAAATATGGTGTTTTTGCGACAAGATAACTGCGAGCTTGGTCGATACTCAGAGGGTGTTCAGCAGCAACAATTTTTAGGTTCCCTCGCAGAAAAGCGACAAAATCAATCTAATCTGCTTCAGAATCGCCGCAAAAATCAAAATTTTAATCAAGACGACGTCAGAAAGGCCAGGCTACTTTATCTTCAAAGCTTGCAAAATCGACGCCCGAAATTTTCATAAAGTTNGGTTTTAGTCGACAAAATATGGTGTTTTTGCGACAAGATAACTGCGAGCTTGGTCGATACTCAGAGGGTGTTCAGCAGCAACAATTTTTAGGTTCCCTCGCAGAAAAGCGACAAAATCAACCTAATCTGCTTCAGAATCGCCGCAAAAATCAAAATTTTAATCAAGACGACGTCAGAAAGGCCAGGCTACTTTATCTTCAAAGCTTGCAAAATCGACGCCCGAAATTTTCATAAAGTTGTTGAATTTAGTGGCGTAAAAAACAATTTGCCAAGGCAACCAGAACTCATTATAACCTACAAAGACATCAGGGGGAGGGTTAAAGTCGCAATATTTTGATCACAAACAAGTTTAATGCCAATAACAATGATGACTAATAGTTTTGTTTGCACTTTTATTTATTTTCAAGTTATTTATAAAATCAGTTTTTAATCCATCTAAGCATTTCTGTTCATAATCCGTTTTAATAAATAATAAAAAAAATGTACTAGTCCATTTCATTTTGTTTATAAAAAAATCTTCGTCATACACACACCAGTTAATCATAAACATATCCTGCATAGAAAAAATGGAAGACATGAAATATCTAAATTGTTTCGAACTCAAAATAACATCTATAGTAAAACGATGCCGATAAATCAAACATATATTTGTCCAGTTTTCATTTTCAGAAAATAAGTGTTGTGAGGAGTAAAAGAACTAACTGTCACCATCTTAACTTATTCTTGGTTAGGGTTGCTTAGCTTTCATTCTGGAAAATGGTTTTCAAAATGGATTTGATATTGTTTGCACTTTTATTTATTTTCAAGTTATTTATAAAATCAGTTTTTAATCCATCTAAGCATTTCTGTTCATAATCCGTTTTAATAAATAATAAAAAAATGTACTAGTCCATTTCATTTTGTGTATAAAAAAATTTTCGTCATACACACACCAGTAATCATAAACATATCCTGCATAGAAAAAATGGAAGACATGAAATATCTAAATTGTTTCGAACTCAAAATAACATCTATAGTAAACGATGCCGATAAATCAAACATATATTTGTCCAGTTTTCATTTTCAGAAAATAAGTGTTGGGAGGAGTAAAAGAATTAATTGTCACCATCTTAACTTATTCTTGGTTAGGGTTGTTTAGCTTTCATTCTGGAAAATGGTTTTCAAAATGGATTTGATTCCAGACAGAGATGGAGAGATGGGTTTGGGGTCAGCATGCTCATGTTTTTTTGAAAATACATATTGCAATTCAATCGGCATTGAACGGTGGTGAGCAACTTGCCATGAGAAAAATGCACTATCTAAAGAATCCCTCCAACTTTGGCAGCCTCGGTCACGGTTCAAGATAAACTATACATTAAAGCAACTACTCCGAATCCAAACAAGTACACCCCTTTTCAAACGTGAAGCATGTAACATTATTAACACGAATATGCTTTACGATTGATTGCCTCTCAAAACAAATTCTACATTGAACAACGCATATTTTTGAGATAATTAAGGCCGCTCTTATATGTACAAAATGTACGATGTACAAAATGTAAGTTCGATTCTCCAGTGTGTTTCATTAATACCTAGAAATAACATGTTCGCATTTTGGCATTGCTTGTCTTCATTAATAATGTGCCCTTATTAGTTACCGGCTGCAACATATAAGTTTCTCGACAACCAGTATATAAATTAATTTCTTCTTAATTAAATTCTACATGAAACAAATTTTTATAAGCTAATTAATGTAGGATGTTTGAGCAAAATATTAAATTAAATCTTAATGCAGTTACACCCACTAATTACCACGCCTCCAAAGATTCCAGATGTTCTTGATACATCGCACTCAAAAATCGACACGCATGTATGAACAAGTAAACTAATTGCTCCGATTGGAAACCTTATGGATTATTAAAACAATTACCGAAATTGCGCAGTAAATTATACTTATTTGGCATGTGTCTTGGAGTAGCACGTACAGAAATTTTTATCATTAACAATTAAGTTTAACATTTTTTTAAAGATTTAGCAGATTATGAAACATGATACATCTTGTGTGGCCTGACTGGAGGTGTGTTTATAGGTACGTTTGATTTTCTGATGTTATTTTGTTTGTTATTCACACCGCAGAAATTAGGTTGCAAAAACTTGAGTCAACCTTATATCTTATCTTATATTGATCATATCGGTTCACCTGCATTACAAATAATATTGATTGCAGTTTGCAAAAATCAAAATCAGTTTTTTATTATTTTTTTTAAGTAGCAGATGCCGACTAGGGTATGGAAAGAGATTTGGAAACGATAATCAATATTTTTAATTCGCCTTTCCGTAGGTATCTGTGCTACCAATACGAAGCTTCATTTCAGAGTGGAGCAATAAAAGCAGAAGTCTCCGCTAATCATTCATTCATTCCTAAACAAGAATTTGATCTAATAACATTTTATTTATTCTTGTATTGCTCCTTGAATAAGCAAAAGATTTAAAAATGAAGTTGGCAGTTTCGGTTATTTTGGTAGGGCTTTTGGGAATCGCTCATTCCATAGGCCCTTACGAACTCGGTTCGGGCCAACGAGGACGTTCCCAAGGAAACCAACTTGGATTGCAAAGAGGAAACTTAGGCCAGGGCCAACAGAATCAGCAAGCATGGAGGGGTTCCCCTTCAGGGAGACAGCAAAATCAGAATCAGGGTGGACGAGGCCAAAATCAAGGTCAAGGTGTCCAAGGAGGTAGCAGCAGCGGTCAAGGTCTTCAAAACTGGCAAAACCAACGTCAACAAGGACAGGGAGGCAGGATCCGTCGCGATGCTCAACGCAATCAGCAAAGCATTGTTCGAGGAAGACAAAACTCTCAACAGAATCAAAACTGGAATAACCAAGGTCAACCCCAAGTTCCAGACGATGTTCGCCGGGCCAGACTTCAGAGCATCCAACAAAATCAACGCCAGCAACAACAACAACAGCCAAGTTTACAAGGAAGTCAAATTGGGCGACGTGGTCGTGGAAACCAGGGCAATGTAGGATCAATCCAAGGGAACCAAAGGAATCAACAATCCAACCGTGGCCGTTATTGAAGGTCTAAGAAAGTTTCTTCTTAATTAGATTGTATTGTTATTGATTCGGAATTCAAATCTTAACCATTTTCCATGTATTTATTTATACAACACAGTTATTATCTGTAATTGTAATTGATAAAAAATAAAGATTGGCCAAACAGAATTTCATTCGCTCTAATCAATTCTTTCCTTTAATATTATCTATCTATTCAATTTAGGTAGTTTGCTGAATAAGAGATGAAGGTCAAAACTCCTGCTAGACTTCAATACAATTTCTTCTAAAAACCGAATCTACGCCATTTTACTTTTGTTTGCTTCAAAGGACTGCTTGGATTTTGAAAAGATGAGATAGTTATCATCCGTTCCTCCTCCGCGATTCCTTTCGTTAGACTGCACGCTTATGATGAATATTGTAACAACTGTACTGAGCACCTTTTGAAGGACATGAATTTTTTAGAAACAATTTAGCTGCTCTACCACACAATTATGTAGCACAGTATCAAAAACGCATTTGTCTTACCGCTGCCAAAAATGGAAATGTTATGGTGAATGCGTTATTCCCCCTTAGCCCAATATCTTTCGCTGTCATTTCATGCAAAACAATGTTCATTTCTTCTTGGGGTATGTTTAATCGCGCCCTTCCATGAGTTATTAAATCTTTCACTGTTTCCATCTGGAAAAAGTTAAACTTTTTTATTGGGTGCCGGGCGTAAAGATTTAAACATGGAAATGTTATGTACCTGAGTTCCAATATCTGCAGCGAGAATAAAGGTCATTCCATTTAACAAGTAAAAGTAAATGAAGTCCATTCTTTTAAAAGGATTTCCAACCGTCATCACTGCGTTCAAATTCAAGGAATAGTAAACCACAGAATCGGCAATATACAAAGTGGTCTGGCTTCCAACGGCCAAGTTCACTGCCTTCGAGATCTTATGAACATCTTGGAAATGTTCATAGATATATTGCCATTGTAACGCTCCATTACCTTCCTTCGTTTTTAAAGCTTTAAGCCTTCGAGAAAAATTATTTGCATGGACCCATGTAGTTATGGCGCAAGAGAAAATGCATAAATCGCCATAGAAACCAATTGCGAATCTGCATTTTTAAGATAATTAAAACAAAATCCTGCAGATATTCAACAATACACTTACTTAAACCCAGTGGAACTGAGCTATTGTCACTCGGCTGGCTTTTGTGGCTAAAATTTAGCCGCTCAGCTACTTACTGTAAAAGCAAGCAAATCCGCTCGCGTGAAAAGAGGCTTGTTATAGCTCAAGTGACTATGGCAAAGTTCCACCAAGTATACACCAATTTACCAATTTAAGTAGGGCAATACCTTTGGAGAAGACTTATTGCCATCACAAATCCAAGAAATCCATCAAATGGGCTTAATACAGCCACGGTTGAATTGTTAGGATGCAGGTCCTTGCTTTCAAAGAAGAATGTGTATCGAGCCAGAGCTACAAGCCTCGTGAGCCATTTGTCCAATGTCCAGTGCCATTTCCCATCACTTATCAGGTATTTTCCTGTGATTAGGTCCACGAATACTTGAATTGTAAGAATAGCTATTATGCCATGCACAAGCCACGAATTGACAATCCATGGAACGTGTCGATTTTCTTCCATTTCCTTCACAGTGCTTATGGAAGTTCTTCTTTGACTTTTTCAAAATGCTCAAGTATTCGTTCTGGTTCCACCAAAACCGTTTCATTGTTACCATCTTGTAAGCAGCGCTAAAAAGGGTTCCCAATTCTGCAAAGTATTCTACTGGAGTGACCTTTCCTGTTTTCACTCGAGTGTCTATACTGAGACGGACTTCCGTCACAAGTCTGAATACTGCCAAGACGTTCATGAAGCCGCACAATATCTAGAGGATGAAATTTTTACTTGCTGTGGCAGCCATTTCTGCACGTAAAAGTTTCCCTTGTCATCTTTCCCAAACTTGAATGGACTCACGCACATATAGTAAGCAAACTTGAAAAATGTTTTAATGTAGATGGTCAAGTTTTCGCAATAATTTACAACCGATGAAATCTTTTCGTCTTGATTAAAATTCGAGCTCGTTGACGAAATAACGTTGATCATGTTCATTTCGTTTTTCTCCGTACTTTCAGTTGAAGACCTTAAGAAAGTAAAGGCGGGAGAAATGGGCGTTCTTCTAACCTCTATTTCGTCGTCATAAAATTTTTGGGCACCGGACTTCCCTGAGAGTCTCATTTTGATACGATCTTCAGTAAGTACGGTGTAGCAGAAAATTTCCAGCAATATTACCATTCATGCACACAAAAAAAAACAGTCCACAAATGATTGTTGTGACAGAATCGATTCTTGTGAGTTCAAATAAAATCTAATAAAGTAGGCTAAATGCGATTTGTTTTCGTAAAACGCTTAGGTAATCAATAAAATCAAAATCTACCCGTTTGTTATTCTTATCAAAAAATTTTATCGCGAATTGATTAGCGCTTCTTGAAGTAAGTCTAGGGAGTTGCATAACGTTTTTGTCGTGAAATTTTGTTTTGTTAAAATAATGTGAACTAAGATTCCAGATAAAATACGGGTTTTTAATTCTAATTGGAAATGTGGTTAAGGGACGTTAAGGTTAAAACGAAAATATGATGCGATCTCAGGAATAAGTATAGGATCTCAGGATGATATAGTAATACACAATATTTTTTGTGAAAATTGTCAACATCAAACATGTCCTCGCAAAATATTTAAATGAATTTATGTTTTTCTTTTCGATTTCAGATGCAATCAATAACAACTTGGCGCTTCTTCACTAGATAACAAAACCTTTGTACGTGTTTTATGCAGCCAAGACAAAGTATTCTGGACAATAGATTTAGACCGATTAATCATTATGATCTTATAAATAGCACAAAATACAATTTGGAATGATTTGGAGGGGATTTTGCACTTAACGAGCACCTTAAAATTTTATCGTGTTATCATCGAACCTTTTGAACTTCCAGAACTACTTGCTCGTGCATTTAATCTAGTAGCAAAATTTCATGGGTTATTGAATTAAAATTCTTCACCCATGTAACGTATAATTTTGCCGAAAAGTATTTTGTGCATTTTGCTTCTTTTGACTGAATTTGCGTCAGATATTGTTCACTGAGCATGGGTGGGTAGACGAGTGCAATAATCTTAAATGTTTTTGTATTAATCTTGGGTGCTTGCGTCTTTCTGGAATTCCTCGGCTCATGGATTTTTTGCAAGAGTGATTTTGATCGTAATCAACATTATGAAGAATTTATTATAGAGTATTTATGTTGCGCTCTTTGCTGTACCACTTTCCAGTTTCTTAGAAGAACGTGATCTCTAATGTCTCACAACATAAGGAATTAGCCCTTTAATTCTGAAAATGGATTTTTGGTTAAAAA
>JAHZMX010003665.1:0-36870 GCA_027743895.1 Seira musarum
TTTTATTGAAACAAAATTAATGGAAAGAGGGGATAGTTTACATAGTCATGGCCATGGGTATGACTCGCCAAATCGATATTTGACGTTACATGTAAGTAATATCCAGTTGCTTGCAGCAATTGATTCGGTGAGTGATCTGTCTAAAGAAATGACGTGATGTGAGTAAAGTAAGGAAGGTCATGTTTTTGTTTGGCAGCAAAATTAGTTTTTTTTTTCTTGCAAATTTCCCAGGCTTTGGCACTGGTCACCCTAATATTCAACTTCCGACAAGTGATCACATCAATAACAAACTATCCCACAGCCACAGGAAATAGCCAACGTGATTTACTAAACCTAAATCATGATGATCGCGATGATATCATTTCCTCAGGTGAGTCAACAATCAGTTGACTGGGAGGTGGTGCATACCACTTGCTGATTTCTTTTATCCATTATTGCAAAAATATATTCGAACCTAATATAACTGATAGAGTTACAATGCAATGACAGAAATACGTTTTCTTGAAAGTCACCATATTCTGTCTTACCATATTCTGCTATTTCGAACGATATGAACTTGGACCTTGGTTCAAAACAAATCGGCAAGTAGAACGGGTTATATTGATTGTATCCCCACCACTTCCCATGGGCAATGAGTTGGATTGAGAGCAAATATGACTTTAATTGAACACTATCAGGTCTAAACTAAATTAAGGATTTCATCACATTTTTCAGGGGACCGTAATTTATATTTCCAATTGATTGCGGCATCAGTGGCGTCGCTTTGCTTGACCTTGACTCAGCTATTGTTGGCGTGTCTGGTCATGGTATCTTTATCCTACATAAACGGAGATGTAAGTCAAACGTGGGAAGACAAATAGATTGAATAATTCTAACTTAATTGGTACTAAATCTAGTTGGGATCAAAATAAAATTTTGTCTTTTGTCCGAGCTTTGACTAGAATAATTGTGTCTGATTTTACAGAGCGATTCTAGGTCCAGTTACAATTATAATCACAATCATGACCACCATGATCATCAACATCATCCCACGATTGCAACTCATTTGATTCCGCGGAAAGCACGCGTCATCTCTGGAATTTGGGTTGTGTGGTCAGCCTTACTTTTCATGGCCCTCCTTATCTATGTCCTCAGCATGAGGAGATTTGAAGACTTCTCCGATAAGTTTTATCTCTTCATGTTAGTCTCCGAGATTATTCTTAGGCTTATTATTGTAACTTACACTATCATATTTTTCTGCTTCAAATGTCGACTCAAGTGTAATTGGAAATTAAGTTGAAATAAAAAAACCTTTTGTAAATGGAATTATAATTATAACAATGGTGAAATCATAATTGTATTTTATTTTTTTAGAATTAGGCAATACGAAAAGAATTTCGTTGTGCAATATTTTCCGGCTCCACAGGTAATTAATTAGTTTATCAAAATCATCATCACAGCACCAGTTTTGGCTTTATAATCTGAGGGTTTTTGGAATAATTAAATCCAAGAAGTGTAGCGGGTTTTAACTGTTAACGTTTTACGGTGGTTGAAGTCAGATATACTAACACGCATGTCATGTTCTTCCCACTTTGACCACTGCTCATCAACAATTACTCCTGCTTATTCAATTGAACTCGAAGGGGATTATTTGATAAGTTGCACGGGGATTTGGAAATGGACCTCATCAAATTAGGATTTGAAAGCAAAACAAATTTTCAATTTGCCTAGCGTCTGGTCAGATCTACTTTTTGGAGTGTTTCCTCTTTACTTTATTGCTCTTGTCATGGTCAGAATAGATTATTTATGGAATTAAGGCAATCTCATATCTAATTTTACAATATTCAATTTCAAGTTTTGCCACATGCCGGGAAATAATTATGATTAAAGAAAACCCTTATTATTATTTTTAAAATATTACTTAAGCCAACTGTATAATCAAATTTTGAATTATGAAAACTGTGGGAATCTATTTTTGAATCAAAAGTAAAATTACTTTAGCTGCGTCGGTTCTTTTCAAAAGATGAAACCAAAGAATTTGCTGGCCAGACAAATATTTACGAAATAGGATGAGATGTAATTGCTTTGCTTCCCATGCACTTCCTTAAAAATTATGAAATGCATTTTAACACAGGTTTGAGCTCATGTTGGCAAATTTCACTGTGGCAAAAAGTCTATCAATTCTTGTTTGCTAACAATTAAGTAGGTCGCTGTCACTTATGAAAAATTTTCTCTCCCGCCCAAATCCGTTATTCTAAATTGAGTTTGTTTTCTGCTCAAAGCACGGATACCTTTTTTTTTACAAAATTCCATGCACATAAAATTAGCTCGCAATATTACAAAATCTGCCACAATATAATTTTGCCAAGTTGTTAAAAACTACAATTTAAAAACTCATTACTCATCACCATCACCTGCAACAGGATTGTGTTGATGAAATGGACTTTTAACATCTCGTAATTAGAAAATTACATAAACCAATCATCAAGTAACCAGCCAAACAAACAACAAAAGTGGGTCTCATCTCATCTCAAACACAACCACAACTCGAAAATTTAGTACGCAAACTGCAGGATTTTTGTGTGTACTTTTGTACGCACTACATAGGCATACATCATTGTTTACATTACAACTCTCACCTCATCCTCATCTTTTTCTTGTCACTGCATTACTAACCAGAAAGAACCAGTCAGTAAGTTCCGGCTACAGCTAGAGATGCACTTTTTCATTTATTCATTATTACCTCATTAAGAAATCATTTAGAATTTACAATCACAAATCTTTTTTTCAAAAAATCCCAAAAACCCTTGTAACTGTTGTAGGTTGCAGATGACAGAAGAAAGTGCATTCCTAATTTTCAACAGAAGACTTGAACAGAATAATGAGATAAACATGAAGACCTGATACATGTTTTCTAAATTATGTAATCTCAAATCCTAAGGAGAACAATGAGTAAACAAAGATCCCAGAAGTAAAAGTAATTTATCTTTAATCAGAGGTGGCCCTAAGACTCGAGCATTGGGGCAATTATACCCTCTTTTTAAGCGAGTCATTGGTGGGCATTAAAGATAAAAACCCCTAAACTTTTGCATTTCCTGAATTTAACTCACGAAATAATTCTAATGCCCATGAGTTCTGCCAAAACCCATTTTAAAAAGCCTGGATTTTCATGTTATCCCTGCTTTTAATTATTTTGCAGGTAGTTACTCTAATGACTTTCCTATTGCTGTTGCAATTACAAGTACAAAATCTTTTCATAATATTTTAAGATACCTCACATGACTAACTACAAACCAAAAACACCTTTCGATTTCAAAATGCCTATTAAAATTCATTTATTTCACGGTGAATTCCATACAATCTGAAGATAATGAAAATGAGCAGCGTGTGACGTGTTACTGACATACATAATTAGATTTAATTTAGAAAACCCCTCTTATCTTGGCTTAGCTTATGTAATGACTTCATTTGAAGAATGTCAAAAGGCTTAATTTTATGACTCAATTGGAGTATGAAATGACTTAAAGTCAATGGAATTTGTATTATTGTTCAAGAGCTCACATGGATTGAATTGACTTGTGAAATGCTTTCGTTTTCCACATGAGTCGATGAAGTAGAGCATAAACTCATTTTTTTCTGTCATGTCCTATGTCAACTACTCAAAAAATTTTAAAATGTCGTTTAAGAAGCATTTATGCATTAGGTTTGATTTAGTTTATGAATTCGGATTGTCTAAATTGAGCGATAAAAGATTCAAAGAATGTAATTTTGTTGCCCATTTCAAACATTCTGTGAAATTTTAAACCAATTTCCAGTCATATTCAAGCAAATATCTTTGACATTAAAAAAATCATTTGAAACAAGAAACGAAATGAGCAATCTCTCTTCATACTCTACTTCTAATTGATTCAATTGAATAGCAATTTCGTGTGCACGGCATGATCTCGAAGACAAAGATCTTTTCTTTTCCTCCTCCTGCAACAACATTGTTGCTTACTAATAACAATAACGTGAAGTTTAAAAAAATGAAAACAGGAATATTACAGCAGAGAACACGCTACCACGAGGTGGGATGAGTCACGCTCTGAATTTAGAAGCTCTTTAACAAAATGACTCGTTTTACAAACCCGTAAGATATAAAGACTACGCTTCATTTCATAAACGATAAATGTGATGGATTTATCATCAGATCATGATCATCTCATCGCGCCGATGACGATGCTGAAGTTAGTCCCATCGCATTTCAAACGATGCGTCATCTTTCAATTTTATCGTCAACAAGTCTACTCAAGTCAGATAGATCCCCAACAGGCCAGCTTCGTAATTTTTTGTCTTCTTTTCTGGCTTGCTTGGCCTCCTTGAAGAATAATTCAAGGCAAACCTTTTAAAAAGTTGGGATAGATCATTTAAGAGAAATATGACGTCGTCTTTGAATGTTCAAGTTGGTCCTTTGTCAAACGAAGCTCAGAGCGAAGAACTTTTTATGTCTTCGCGGAAAACATCATAACCTCAGTAAAAAACCCTGATGATGGTAAACATTGAACGAAATGACTCCATTGGACTCCACTCGACCCCCATTAATATGTACTACAAAATAATTTTTGACGATAACAATTTCCCATAAACCCTCTCATTCCTCTGCGTCTTTGTCCTGCCGTAGAACCATTTGAGACTTTGTACATCAGACGCGGTTGTAATCTATGCAGCTACATTAATTCTATTTTAACGGATTTACAATAGTCCACGCTCACCATATAGCGACCTCCGATTAACATTTTTTTGTCTTTAAACCAAAAACCTTAAAGAAAGATTCCTGTAATAGTAAAAAAAAAAGTTATCTGTCGCTTCTTTTCTTATCACAATTTTTTATTGCTTTTTCTGTGATTATGTTGTTCACTACATGCATCGATGTTTTACACATGATGTCAGTCGTCAGTGTGACTGTTTAGCTCTGCGGGTTGCAGTTGCGGCTGATAACAATTTATCTAGTCAAGTTATGTCATTACATTTGTCCCTTGCTGGTTTGGTTTAGCTTGACTTTGGTTTTTTTTCTCTTTCCTCTAAAAATTATGTTTGTTCCCGTCAACTCAACAGCTCAAGTACGAGCAAAAACCTCATTACATAAAACATCATCACATTCTCTGTCTTTTGCTATTGCAATGTCGTAATAGTAATATTACTCCCCCTCAAATACTCAAATAACTCCTTTTTATTGTCTTTGAAGCGGAGACAAGAGCTAATTGTCACTGTCGCATGAAATATGAATCCTGAATGTAGATTGTATTGTATTACTATTTTTATTGCATTGTTATTATTTGTTTGCGTATTTCTAGAGTGGTTGCATTACATTGCATCATCAGAATACATATATAACGATTTAAATAGGCAATTGTAGTGGTAATAAAAATAGCTAAATTTTGAATCAGAGTCGTGTGCACTTTGGTTTAATTCGTAACTCCCACCAGCTTAGAACTTTTTGGTAGAGTTTAAAATCATTACTGACCTCATTTTGAGTTTAAATTGTGAATTAATGCAAATCTCAACATCAGTTTCTTCTGTACTCTTTACCAAAAAGTTTCCACAAGATCTCAAAAAATTTCTCCAAACTTCCAAAAATGTGTTCAAATGTCGCCTTTTAATTTGAACGTGACATGAAATGACATGAATATGAAAAAGAAGGAACATCATTCTCGGCTCTATTTATGAGCTCTATCTTGTTGTTCTTTTGACATTTTTCAGAAAATTGCTTGCAGAAATTTTCATCCGCAAAGGGGACGTGGAATACCGCCTTCCCTTAAAACCAAACCACATAAGTATTGTACCGCCTGCCACCTGCGCATTTGCAATTTCTACATGCTCTAACCCAGCTTAAAATAGTGTTGCCATTCAACCTCATTATAATTCCCCTATCCCAGAAAAAATAATTACTATTATTTTTCCTACACCTGTCGTTTTGCTCTAACACTAGCGCCAGCTCTAGCTCGCGTCAATGCATCAGTGCTACAGCTTCATTGGAAAATCCTGAAGTAATTATTCCATTAGGATTATCAGTAAAGCAAATGCATTTGCTTACTAATACCTATTCATTTACAGCTTACTGTAATACATAAACACACAAGTACAACAATCCAATCCCATAAAAGGCTATTTTCAGTGAGGCTTGGCTTCGTTTGGCGTGGCTCGGAAAAGCAGGATGAGTAATCATATCATATCATCATCATAGTTCTAATTGCATGTTTCATAATCGAACGAAACATCTTGAGTACATCACATCATCACAAGAACGGAATCGAGAGCTCCTACAACATATGAATAACATGAGGGTGGAGGAGTTAAACTTCTTCATTCATTTTTTACTTATCAATACATACGTAGATTTAACTCTTTGTAAAATGGCACCTTAAAGTGAGAATAAAATTCATGTTAATTTAGTCATCGTCACTCTGCACATTTTATGAGAGAGCCTACAGCCTAGCTGGTTTAGGGAGAGCTCACTGGTAGGTAAGTCAAAGTGCGACGATGACGGAGTAAAGGAGTGAGGACGAGTCACACTTCATCACAATAGGAATACCATCAACAAACACATTCACAATACATCTTTGTTTTACTCTGAAAACGTAAACGTGTGCAATGTGCATGTTCGTCTCATCCGAAAAGAAGCTTCTTTTTTCTTCTTACAAACGCAATCGACAATTTACAATCTGCTCAGGATCGTTCATCACATCACATCCGGTCGTCACTTCATTCACTACTCTCAACATCGACGTATAAGGAATTAAAACGTGCTTCTACTAACGAAACAGTTACAGTTTCACTTGAACTATCCAAGTACTGCATACACTTAATCATCCATCATTTCATTTTCAACTTTGTTTCGTTCTTTTTGGAGAAATGTCAAAATAGTGAAACAGGCCAAGAGACCACAAGCTAAGGCTTAGTTCATATTACACATTTCTAATGACATTTTTGTGTATGGTTCAGTTGAACCCAACTTGGTTTCGTTGACAATAAATATTGCTCGTTTACAAGCTAATAAAGCTAAAACGAAACCAGGAAAAACCCCGATAAGATTATTACTCACCACCACAGCTACACAGCTTACAGACAGTGCTCTTCGTCAACTTATCTCGTTTCTCAACTCATTGCTCGTATTTGTAATTTGATATTTTACTGGAGTTTTAGTAAAAAAAAAGTGTTTCGTTTTTTTCATGTTTGTTCAAGTGACGGATGAGTTGAACAAGTTTGGGTTGACGAACGCATATGCTTATGCTGCCAAATGTTGTATAGCCCATGCATATATTAAATTCATATCCGTTATTGATGAAGGATATTGTTTTTTAAAGTGACGTATTACATCATTTTTCTTTGAAAAAAGGAATTATATCATTTGAGTTGAGATTGTCATTGCATTAGAGTGCAATACACATTTTTGATCTGTGAGTAAACTGTGGAAAGTGACGGAACTGGGAACGGAAAGAGAGGAGTTGTTGACATATGCATGCAATTTCAAGTTGGTTTGTTTGCGTGTGAATTTGTGAAAATACAATAAAACACTTGTGGATAAGTAAAGCGTTCCGTAGTCGAAGTCAATGGTAGATTAATAAACTGGAGTCTGGACAACTGGAAAGGAGAATAGGTCAAGCGCATTTCATTTGGATTGACCAAATGAGAAATCATTCGCCTTTGGATACCCAGCAAAGATAAGGTAAAGCTTAAATTCTGTTTTTTTTTTGTTTAAAAAATAATACCCCGTCTTCACTATTAATATGTCAATTTACGGATATACGAAATGAAAAAAAAAACTCTAAACCCGTTATATAGAATTTGAAATCCGTTTTAGAGTGAAATATACCAGACCTGTCAAAAAATTAGGTCTTTACTAAGTTTATGCAAAAATTCTGCCACACAGAAAATCGTTATATTCAGCTACCTAATTGTGACTGTGATTACAGAAGCTCAAGGAAATTTTTGTTCAAGTTGAAATTAAAGCGAAGGTTACGTCAAAAATGTGTTCAAGGAATAAAAGGTGATAAATTAACATTCACGATTAGGTATTATGCATCATAAAGATTAAAGCAAACAGTAGGTCGAACAATCGGTTAGTTGGTCGGCAGTAAAAACATGAGATTTCTATTAGAATGTTGATTCTGAGCTGATGTGATAAAGTACAAAGGGTAATTAGCATTGGAATTTTCATTCATCATTTTATAATATGTCTGGTACTTGAAACAAGCCGACCAATCTAAAAGTAAAAATTTGTGTTCTATGAAATTTTGAAGGATAAATTATTTTGTTTTCCTCCTGGTATTGCTTGAGATTGGGAATATCTTTGTTTTTCTTACGAATTTTTTTGGGTCTGTTGGAGTAATCCTATTTTTGTTTTTCTTTTTTTGGGGCAGCTGGAATTTCTCACGATTTACAATTTCAAGTGATTTTTTTTGTACAAGTTGTCTTGGTTTGCCTGATGAAGCACATTTTTAGCTCATACAGTATTTCTTCTATTGAAACAAAGGCTGCCAATTCAAACTCAAGATTTTGTTCTAAAGTCCGTTAACGTAAGTGTCCGTGAAGCATGATTTTCCATTTAAATCTGGCTTATTCTTATTGTTCACTATTATATGGAAAGCACCCACACGCGCTATTCGATTACATACGGGAATCACATCATTATCATTCATTCCATCTATCCATAGATTGCTGTTGCTCATGTTAATCACACTCATGCAATCTTCTAAGCACTTCTTCGAACCTAAAGCTGGAGAATGATAAGTTAGGCATTCATGTCTGACGCTGTCTGATTATGATTATGATTCTGAATTGTGATTGTAATTGTAATTTTGTGAGTGAGTCAGAGAGTTCCAGATGGATCAACAAAGTATTGAATTTGAGCTTACGTAGCGTAGCAAGCGTAAGCGTAACCGTACATGTGCTATTTAGCTGGGTATATGTTGGTAATTCGTCATTCATATGCAAAAGTTGGCTGGAAGCGAAACAAAAAATATTTTTCTGCAATTTATTTGCCATTCGCCTCTGGAGAGCATTACTCTTCAGTTGAAAGATAACCTTGATTGAAGTAAAAAGGATACATTCGCGTTTTATTATATTTATTCTCGCATTATCATTTTATATTTTTTTCGTGAAATGTGAAATGTGATGGGTTGAATTTTGCTGGCAGGCTGTAGCGAGTAGACCGACCTATCATTTTCATCATTGTAAAATGTGACAAGTGATGAGATATAATTTTGCATATGACATCACTTTAAACCAATAAGATAAAACCGCAGAAAAGGAAATCACTTGAAATTTTTGTGCAGAGTTCAGTCCAAATTGTGTTCCAGTGATTGCAATAGTGATTAATTATTGTACTGGGGTTTAAGTAGGTTGCTTCATTGGTTCATAATTGAAAAATTGTGAAATAATCACAGCTCATTTGTGGCGTTGCTTGAATTGGTTTAGGTAAAACTTCTCAAAAAAATTATTTTTTTTCTTCTGATAACATAGTTCAGTACGAGACATGACACACCCAGATTTTTTTTATAGCGTAGCGTATCAGTATTTAATTTGAAACGGGAATGGGTTTTTGAGTTTGGCCAATATTGTGTTTGAGTTTAAAGTATTTAACTTTGGTGTTATTTTCCAAGACCCAAACCGACAGCATTGTCTGACTTGACACCTTCGGGCTTTTTTAAAACCAAAATTGATCAATATAATTTATTCTCTTTTCCAGAAATAATTCATCATGTCCCGCAACGGTTCCCCATCGCCAGTCCGTATCACGGACGACGAAATTCGCGAAATTCACGAAGCCTTCAAGGAAATTGACTCTGATGGAAACGGTCTCATTGATTCCAACGAACTAAAAGATGCCCTTGACCGTGTCGGACTCAAAATCCCCGGCTGGCAAATCCGTCAAATCATTGAAGAATTTGACTCTTCCGACCGATCACACCGCAACAGGCTCAACGTAGATGAGTTCGAGCGTCTCTGCACATCCCTCAAAATGGAGGATATTGCAAAGCGTTTCAAAAGTGGATGGAGTTGGAAGCGAAAGGGCAAAATACGTAAATTTTAAGTTAGCGACTTATATTTCAAGTTACCCAGCAAAAAGTCTATT
The DNA here is from genome assembly GCA_027743895.1 of Seira musarum. Lineage (NCBI taxonomy): Eukaryota > Metazoa > Arthropoda > Collembola > Entomobryomorpha > Entomobryidae > Seira > Seira musarum. The sequence continues at coordinate 10,094 of JAHZMX010003665.1, forward strand.
CACATTCAGTTCAGTATAAAAAATATTTCAGAATTTCCTTTTATTTCCACTTTTCTCTTAAAAATGTACAAAAAATGAAATTTTCCTTCCTATTTCTGTTTTTGATTGTTCATGTATTTTTTGTGATTATGAACGTTTTTCTTTCCAGAGTAATTTAAGTTAAGCCTTTTTGAGTCTAAATAGAATAGCAAAAACATTTTATTCAGGTTTTTCTTTCGCTGTCAAAATGTATTGCCGAAATCGTCCTTAAGTACTTTTCTTCCATTTATTTACTTATTCCTATAGTTGTATCGCTAATTTTTGAGTCATCAATATCTCTTTGTTTTCGCGGTATTTCAACTCAACCGTAATTTATGTAGAGCTTTGAAATAGTAATATATAATTTGTATTTTAAAATTATAACATCTTTTTTCACCTTCAAAGTTTGATTTTCCATTTGATTGATAAAGTTTTGTCTTTGGTTCGGTTGAACAGTCTAAGTGTAATGCTCTAATAATGCTTTACTAAACGAAGTAAAATTCTACATGTTCGAATTTTTGTGATTTTCTGGAATACTTTATGGATGGGATATGATATTTTCATATTTATTATAAAGACCATTTTAGTTTTTTTACAAGGGATAGTTTGGGTAAATACATATAAAATTTTAAATTTAAAAAGTATGTATATTCACAATAAAAACTAAAATGTAAAAGCGCTTTCAAAACCGATTTTATCAGATTCAGTAGTTCCATTCTGTGTAATTGTACATAGCTGTAAAGTTTTTGTTGTATTTGTATGTTATGCCTAGTCTCAATAAATAGAATGAAAAAAACTAATAAATGAAGAATTTATTTCAAAAGTTTCACCAGCTCTTTATTCAAATGTAATTGAAGTTCGAAATAATGACACAAAAAAGGTGACGCAATTGGTGAAATAGTGGTTTAATTTTTCTCTTTTCTCGTTGTCAGCATCCATCGAATGCATACGAATGATTTTAAGCCAGTTATATGTTATGGCTGAAGATGTTTTTGAACCAACCACTGTACCGGAAATCTTCTGCTGGGAATGAATTAGCTATTTTAAATTTATACAAAAATTCTCTGTCTCCGTACATGACACCTAAGCTGAGGAACACAATCTGCAATACATAAGTGCAGAAGTTTAAATAATGTATACCTTACTTTATTAGTCCAAAGTACTTATCTTCATTTTTTATCTTTGCCACTAAAGCTTTGCATCACTTAATTTAAGCTTTTACTTTACCAAAGATTTACGATATGAGTAAAAACCGCAACTACGGCTATAATTCCGTATCTCGTCATCGTCGTCCTTCTCATGTTATCCTTTCCTCCCATCAATAAAAACAAAACCTATATATTTTTAATATCATATCATGATCATCATCACAAGCGCTATTACCATTGCCGTAATTTGTAATAACGCCTTCTTCTCTTTGCGTTTGCTTTGAGAGTGGCTCATTTATGAATTTATGAGATGATCTAAAAATACTCTTTGGTCGTGTGTTACTCTTTCTTCACAACTGTAGTCTCTTTTGAAAAAAAATCTTAAGATCACGCACAACATGTCACCTTGATTTGCTGGCGGAACTTTTTTGCAGTTCCCATTTCTTCCGAACTGTGAGTTTGGAACACTTGAAGTGTGGGAAAAAATAGAGAGCCAAAGCTCAATACAATGGCTTTGCCTAGGTGACAACCATTCGCTATAAACATGCGTTCTCAAGCCACGATGTCAGAATCTGTGGAGTAAGGAAATTCCGTTTACAAGGCCGAAATGATTTGGGTCTCCTCAGTGAGCTACAATAGGAGCAACTACATGTCATCTACATGACTCCAAAAAAATTCTAGTCACAAATTAGTAAATTGGTGACAAGTAAGCACATATTAGTTATGATGATAGCGAATGACTAACTTATGAGGAAGAATTGTTGTGAAAGCTCAATACCCATATTATGCGGCGACGGTTTATCGAGCTTTACAGCTAATATTTCGACGAAAATGAATATTAGTGGGGCAGAGCTGTGATGAAAAAATAGTTGACTAGTAAATGCAAGGTGCCGGTGCTTTTCCTGTCGTTTTTGAAAGAGGCAGCTTGCGTCAATAAAGACAACATCAGCATCTTCATCACGATCACCATCAGTTCAGAAAGGACAAGCTTTTCGCATTCGGAAGGAAAAGCATTTTTCCATATGCTCCCATTTCATAATAAATCAAATCACTGGCACTGATATGGCATATAAACAGAAGTGGCACTGGGCAGGGGATTTCAATGGTCAGGTGGGTAGGAGATGAAAAGTCCGGGCGTATAAAAGAGAAATTCATGAAATTAAATTCGGAATTTCCCACCCACGCTTAATGCTTGTATTGTGGACCAAGTAAAAACAGATTTGGATATGAATGACGACAAAGAAAAAAAAATGAACATTGAAGATAAGTGGGAATTTTCTATTTTTAACTGGTGTTTTTTTTTTTTTTACGTATTACCCATATTTCATCTCTGGATTCTGAGTTGGGCACGACTTTTAAGAAGTCGTTCATGATGGAATGAATGCTTTATGCTCATGAAATATATTTTTTGAAAAAAAGTCAAAGACTGTGACTGAAAGTGAGATCTCATCTTCGTTTTGCCAAGAAAACTCTTTTCTATATGCCATAATTTCATCTTTTCTTTATTCTTCCATCCAAACTAAGCTAACTTTCTTTCATTCCTTAAGTTTCTCTTTGAGTCTGAACTAAGTCGAAGTGAATTGGACTGGTCATCGCATAAAAAATTAAATTTTTAAAATGTGGCTTTGTCCATACATCATTTACAGTAGTGATGAGTGTTGAGCTTAATTAGTCGACTAGCGAAAGCTCATTCATCTCGACATCATCACATCACTGCCAACAAAAATATTCCATTAGAAGTTCATCCTTCCGGTTCCATTCAACATCAATCGTCACTTTCATGTAGGAATAAGGGATTAGACAAATTCTTGAAAGTGTCATTGCCATTTTCTCGACATGAACATAAATATGGAATCGATTGCCTGGAGGGACAAAGAAGTTGTCCGGTACATGGCTGCCTTTGATACAGTGAGTTATTCTTTCAATTTGACTCATAAAAGTTTGCAAACCTTTAAATGTTTTTTTTTTCTTCTTCAGATTTTAGCAATTTTCATGTTCGGATTTTACATAGTTGGAGGAGTCTTTTTTAATACGATGATTGTTGACATTCAGAATGGACCGCTTTCAAAATTTACGCGTAAGACATTTTAATGTAAAGATGAACTCTAGACTTTACTCTGACGATGAGTATGCAATTCAAATAAATTATATTTTATTTAGTGGTTCTAGCATCGACTGCCGTGTGGGTGGGAGTTTTCTTCATAACGTATTTGCAAATGAGTACAGCCTACAACCTTTTCATTGTAACATACCAGGTAAGAAAGCCAGACTATTTAATTAAACCATCGGAAATTTAAATTTAACCTCTTTTCTCACTTTTAGGACGCCCTAGGACCAAAAGAGACAATTCAACGATCTCAAAACTGGATTCGAATCTCGTTCATCATTTTAGGACTAATTTTGGTGAAAATAGTTTATTTGTCAACGCGACCAAAACCCGTATTTCCCTTCGTGTGGTTTGTATGTGGTCTCCAAATCTTTGTTCGTGTCTTCGGTCTTTATTTTGTGAGGGAGTCAGTTGATGACCTGAAACGAGAAGTGTTCCTCCTCAGAAAAGCCACTTCAACAACAAAATTCTCAGACATGGATCTTCAAATCAGACGGAAGAGTAAGAAGGATGAAAAAGAAGAAGAAAACGAAGGTGGAGACGACAAAGTTTAAAAATATTTTTAGGCTTTTTTTCTAGAAATTCGTGTCTTGGCAGTATTAATTACAAATTACAAAAACTGATAATAATTTCAAATACAATTTGTTTAAAGTTATAAATAATTTTTTAGATGAAACGAACTAAACAATTTAGTGCAAATAGGCAAAAACCTACAAAATGCTGAAAGTGGCTGTCCAGGAAATACGTAACGTGATAAGAACGAGGGAATGCGGATTGAAAATCAACTTAAGGTTACGTATTTTATGGACAATTCCACAAAACTTAATTACGCTTTTTTGTAGTCCTAAACCAAAGTTTTTATTTACACTAGAATGAATTATTGTAGAAAAGAGAGGAATGGAGTGTACCTAATGAAATGAAATATGTTCGAACTTTGAATGAATAAAACATGTTAAAACAAATGATTCAGGAAATTGGCTGAGGTTAATTAGTGGAGGTATATAAACTGTAAGCCGAATGAAGTATTTACTTGGGATACCATCTTGCAATAACATGGTTTAGGGAAACACTAGACTTAATTAACCAATTAATGATAAACATAAAAAGTTCAAACCCAAAATAAACGAAACTCAACTGTACATGAGAATTCGAATTTTTAAGTGAAATTAGCCATGAGATTTTAATGCAAATCTTGCAAGAAATACGATTTTCAAGAACCGTAAAAAGATCGATCGAAGCAATCAAAATTGCGGAAAGGTTGTTCCGCCCTCCGGTAAAGATTATAAATCCTCGTCCTAATAGCCTTGACAAGGCCAAAAACACTAATTCCTACAAATTAATTCGTTTTTCAAACTTCTCCTTCCACACACTATTCATTAGAAAATTAACAAAAAAATGTAATTCGATTCTTGAGAAGAATGTTCGAGAAACTCAGCCTTTTTCTTCAATTCAAGCATGTCTGTCCCGCCTTCCGATGAAATCTGAAGTGAAGACAATCCGTTTCTTCATTCGGCCATTTCTCTTTTGATGGGAAATCAAAACAAGTGATGAATCAAGAATTGCGCATTCCGTACCATACCATCTCACACTTTTTAATTTTGAAAAGAGAACCTTTTCTTTCTTTCTCCTTCTTCATCTGTTTTCTTTTCAATTTAGAATTAGTGCATAAAATCATATCATATTCCTTTATTCCAGTTGAGCATGAGTAAAATGTAGTTAATTTAAAATTATTTGAACGCTTGTTTCTGAAGACCGGAATGGTCAGTTTTCAATTTTTTAAGGTTATATACTAACGGATAAATGTAGGATGAGAAAGGACTTTAACAAATTTCCTCCTCACCACATAAAAATAGGCAAATAAAATTAATAGCAAAGCAATCGGGCGAAGAAAAAAAGTTTGCATTGTAAGGAAGGGCACTGCAGCGGCATTTGTTGAAACACCAAATATCGGGGAATTCTCAGGTACGGTAGGTGGATCCAACGTAAAGCTTGGAATATAGCATAGCATTTTTCTAGCATCAATACAAAATGCAAGGAATAACCTAGCCTGCGAGCATGATTATATTTCGTCATGAAATGAAATGATATGGAATTTAATTTACGCACTACTAAAAAAATCTTGTGTTGACTCATGTTTTCTTAATTTACTTCTAAACGATAGGCACATTAATTTCAGGCCACACAGACCAAGTCAAGCCACACAATTTTTACGACTTGCGAAGAAATATTTTCTTCGACCCCGACAAACTTAATTGGAAAATCTTTAATTCTTGTGAGACACGCATCATTGGTGCATAAAGTGAATTTGGGATGCCTCATGAATTCCTTTTTCATCTCTCATCCTCAGCCTCACACATGGATGCATGCACGCCAACAGCAAACGTCTCAAGCGCATTTATTTGCGAATTCGAATTGCCAATTGTGAAAATGAGCTGACTTGGATTACAGAGGTTACAAAATGTGTTTTAACCTTAGGGATAAGAAACCAAAAAAGCCCGGGGAATTCAGACGCTGACCTCTCGTTATAGCGAGGTTTAAACAGGGAATCCTACTGTCTCTATTGCGTTATAACGGATTATTAATCAAGGAAATGGGAGTCCAGTGCAGATTTATGAATTAACCCATTTACTTTAACCCCACCCGATTGATTAATACCTAAAAACCGGGGGCTTTTGTCGTTTCCGTGTGCTTTGGCTGTGGAGATGGTAGTAAACCTACATAAAAATTGATGATGATTACACGGTTGGCGGTATGAAAATGACTCCGTTATACTTGCTTTTCACCAACTTTTTTTGCTAGCTTGTCCTGTAATGGTGGACTGTGACAAGGAAGACCATAAGACAAGACAAGACATAAAAACGATCAGTTCAGTACAAGTGGAAAAACAACGAATCGTTTTGTGCTTTGAAGTTTTGTAGTTTGTGGGATGACAATTGTCTAACAGCCAAAGAAAGAGCCAAATTGTTTCATCTTTGTCTGTCCGCGTAGTTCATTTCGTCTAAAAATAAGACGTATCATCTCCAAGCTCCATGTCCTTTACGAAGTGATATGCTTATAAACACCTACTTGGGGCTGGATATGTTGGCAGATGATAATACGCGTGTGCGATTTATATTTAGATTTGCTCCATAACGGATTAGTTTGTTGTCCAAAAGCTCAAACTCTGTTCAAACAAATTGATTGAAAATAAATATTTGACTTTCGTATCCAAAAGTGACGATCTTAATGACGGATTTTAAGAGTCCATTCCGGATGTTTCCTTTAATTAATCAAATCAGCCAAAACAGATTTAGTTCCTGAAAATTCCTAACCAAAGAAGTTTACTTATTTTAAAAAATCCAATTTTTTAAAAAGCATATCTTTCTCCTTCAGATTAGTATTCATTATAAATCCGTCATCACAAAATGAACAAAAGAACCATTGTAGTGGATATATAAAGCTTTTGATTTGGAAGACAAAAAAAACTACTCATTTATATTTTTTAACAGGCCATTCCTCCACCACATTTTGTTATGAGCAGACCGAGAAATAAATATCAAGCCAAATTGGTCTTCTCCGCCACAGAAAAAAAAGCGAAGCATCCATAGAATAATAAGATGACTGTATTTTTGAAATCATCACGATCATGATCATGGCATATGGGAAAAGGTAAGAAGAAAGATGAATACCTAAGTAGATCGTGCATGCCACAAACGTTGTTTTACATCTCAAATACTTTGGAGACAATCATTTTTCGGGAAAACGATGCGGAAATGAGGGTGCTGCATGCAGTAGGTATGAAAAAATGCAGCGCACACAGAGAAAACATGAAAGAATATAAATGAAAAGAAAATCCTTTTGAAATAAACGATGCTAAATATAAATTTAGAGACGTAGCTGAAATTCATTGAAGGTACATGTAAATGTCGGAATGTTTAACCTTAATTTCAAAGTAAGTGCACTGGAAAGTCGATTTATAGTACACAATACAAAATATTGAAACAAAAAAATTGCTTATTTGTCTACATCTTTTAATCAATAGGTCTATCTTCAGTTGAAAGAAAGGGAATGATTTGAATTGTTTTCCAACGACAAGCAATCACAAGTTTAAATTGGAGAAAGGAAAGGAGGAAAAAATGCTGTTTACTTTTGAGTCGATGTTTTGCCCTAAAGCATAGACGGATGTATAAAAAGACGGACAAATTGGAATAGACTTTCCATAGGAAACGCACCTGTTACATAATAAACATTCATTCCTCCACTTTTTAAAGCTTGTTGAACTCGACCCAACTTGTTCCTTCAGATATTTTAGATAAGGAAGGATGATAAAGAGTGGAAAAATAAGAGATGATCTTTTATTTTCGTGATGTAATCTTTCTTATTCTTTCCCGTTCATGCAATTGCAAATCCATGCAACACTTAACATAACACATTTTATATATTTGTTTTGGACCATGCAGACAAGATTTTTTAATTTTCATTTATAATATCACATCACATCTCTAATTTCCCTTCTCTGACTCACAATCTCAATCCCACCGCTCAAAACAAGAAGAAATTGTAATTGGCAAACACAATTGGCAATTGCAAATTGGCTCGGCTTGCTTTTTGCTGACTTGTCGAGTGACATACGTGAAAAAAGAATTGTTCTTTTCACTTTTTTCTCATTCATTCATTCGGATCGGGAAGGCAGTTTCAGTTTCACTCTATTTTTTTCACAATTCCAATTACAATTTACAAAAAATTAGCGACGCATTTGTTTTAATCCCAAGTGACAAGACAAGCGTGCAGCAGTTGTATTAAGTAGTAGTTTTTGTAATTGTGTAAAGTGCGTGGCTTATTGCTTGAGTACCTTCTCATGTTCACTTGAGATTTTTTAAGAAATCTGATATTGTGAATTAAGTACGAAGTGATAAAAACATGGCAGGTGTTGACCCATGGAAGAATAGAAGTGCCGTCCGGATTTGTGCGGCGATAGATATGGTAAATCATGGAAGGAGCATTTATTACTCAAGAAATACATTATTAAGAACGTATTTGCTCTAAAAAGACTTGGGATGTCTAAAAATGAGGAGAACGAACCAATGAACGAATAAATCAGTCATAAACTCAGAAAACGAATAAAAACTGATATTGTTCTTTCATGCTTGGGATTCGTGTTCCGCCATATATTTTGATTTAGTCGCTTTAGTGTGATTTTGACAAGAAATTCATTTCCAAGTACCACATGAAATAAACAGAACATGATAAAAATCTTATTGAATGTCACATTATGTCAAGTTTTCTCCACCGCAAAAATAAGCTCTGCTACGTCAACATGGATGCCGTCGAGAAATAAAATTTTGAATGGTTTTTCTATGACTTTTCTCAGTTTTTGAATACAGACGATCAAAATGGCCGCGTTATTGTTAGAGCAAATACGGTTTTATTTCTTGTTTTGTACAATCTTATCTTGATTGCAAATTTTGACTGTGCAATCATGCATGAATAAAGCACTTACTAATTTCTTTTCTTTTCTCAAAAGTTGTTTCCTTGTTGCGTAATGGGAATGTACTTGTATCGGCTCATGCACGAGAGGACGCCGGATGGGAAATCTACGATAAATGGATTTTTCACTCCGAAAGAAAGTATGAAGAAAAAAACCAATGAGCCAGAGTCATTTTTCTTACAATTCTTCGATTTGCATGCGATGAACAAAGTAGAAATGAAAATTAGTAATGGAATTTCGGATAATTCTATTATTGCAGAACAAGGAGTGGCAGTATTCCTTTGGTGTAGCGCGTTTGTAATCAATATCCTGCAGTTTGTAATCACCTACTTTCTCTTCACATCCGTAAAAGCAGTAAGGAAACGTCATGTTTTGTTTTATTAATTACCCTTAACGTGATTCATGAAAAATATCCAACATGAACACTTGAGCACATTCAGATTATTTTCAGGTCATACATTCCTCCAGAATACATGTCCCATACTTTTTTTATCCTGAAAATGAAAAGAAATAATGATTTTCCTGATGTAATCAATTAATTGTACTTGTCATTTCGTTTGTTGAAAATCGAACCACTTTGACATTATTATCGGAATGTAATGGAAAATTTCATGAAATGACAAAAATGTAATATGAAATGACTTTAAGCATTCATCGTACGGTGTCATCATCACAATGCAAGTTGCAAAATGAAATGTCTAATTTAATTTCAGTCATCTCGAGATGCTGATGTATCAATAAGGACATCACGGATGTGGCTCATTTTCTCCAACGTCCTCTTTGTTTTGCTCCTCTCCGAAATAATTTTCTTCTTATTTTTCGACAAAGGATACTATGGCAGTCGGAAAACCATCTCAACAATAATTTGTGCAGCGGAACTATTTTTCAAACCTGTGGGAATGTACTTCACCAAGGATTTTATCGATGATTTGAAAACCGTTTATTCCGCTCCTCCAACGAAAGTACAATTCATGTCATTGTTCCGCAGTAATAATAAAACCAACCAAACTCAGAGCAATAGCAATGTGTAGAGGCATATCCCAGTGAATTTATGGTAGACAAAATATAAAGTTTTACGGTACAATCTGGCTATGTCATCCTGCTTCATAACGGTAATGTCAGTTAACTGCAAATTCCCTACAGTTTTGCTCAAGCGGAAATATAATGGTACATACCAAAATGTAAAAATAGCCAGTGGAAAAAAAGCAGATTTAGCTAAGATAATTGCAAAGGTATAGGGAGTTTACGATTTACCTATGCATATCGGTAACATTTAATGAAACACCGATATAGCCAGATTTAACTGTAAATGTAACGTATTTAATGACTGTTTTTGGTAATCCTAATGCTTAAAAAAGTAAGTAAATAGTCAGTATGCTTTAGTAAAGAATTTGCTTCTTGTTTGTATATTTTAATTTATTTTTAAGAAAATAAACTGAAAACGCACATTAATTGTAACAAAATTGAAGCAAAAAATAGAATCTTGTTCTAAAACTAAAACGCTTGTGAATAGATTATGATAAAAATAAAAAAAATTTGAAATATAATAGGTAGATATCAATTAGCTAAACAAGTAGAGTTATCTATCACACATAGATACGTGGTTGTTCTTGGCACTCTTCCAGTCTACTATGGACAAAGTAGATGGATATGCTGTCTGCAGTCATTCGTTTCCAAACTGGGACTGGGACTGCCACAATACAATTGCTTATTCAACAGTGTACGGTTAACTTAATTTTATAAATTAAATTGTACAATGATTATTGGTTAACCTAAAAAAGTAGCTTTTTAATTCGCTTTAGTTCGAAATCGTAGAAAATGCGAAAACGTGAAAAAAAGTCAAATATTGAGGAGTAAAAATTCCTTCCAAAAATCGTTTTTTTCCTGAAAGATAAAAATTTCGTAATTTAGTTCTATTTTCATCAAGTCCCCATCCGTCAGGTTCCATATATGCAAGAATTATTCTATGAATAATATATTTATTTTGATAATTTCTAGCTATTCTGACAGAAAATAAAAATAAAAGTCTAGTCTAGATTCGGCTTGGAATAGAGCCGTATAAAAATGTATAATGAATTGATAAAATTTAAAAGCATAAGTCAATACGATTTGAAAATTTAAAAAACGGAAAAACAGATCTCGCTCAACTGAAACTGAAAGCTTTTCGGACTTTTTAAAAATTTGCGTAAAACTAAAAAGTAATCAGTTCTACCAACAGACTAAAGGAAATGAAGTGAATACACATTTCTCTACTACCTATATTCTATAATCTCTTATTAGACCGGAATCCCTAAAAAATTACGATACAGAAATACGAAGAACGAATAAGATCGATGTCGGACAGTTACAAACGGTAAATTTTATGCATGACTCTGACTCTGTCCCTGGCCAAAAACACATTTGGTGTACCTATATCGACCATGAGTCGATCGTGTAGGTGTGGCAAATGTGCGAGTTCCCCTCGTAAACCCTTCAGAGAGGTTTCTGATGACTGGTCCCGGTGTTGGCGCAGGATATTCCAAACTGTACACGGAAATCATAAGTTCTGAAGTTGCTGCAAAGGAAGAGATTGGAAGGCAAATAGTTCCTCCAAGATTGTTGCCATTCGATTCCGAGTCGTCGGGAACGGGCGTCAATGTCGGGGCAGGATCAGATATCGCCAAAAGTTTTTTCATTGTCTCTACTGCCTTGGTATCCACTTTAGGAGGAGGCGCAGACACCACACTGGACTGACTTTGACTTTGGTCGTCATCAACTTCTCCACTGGAAGGTGTCATTACAGTCATGGGCCCATGCGCAGGATTTCTTGGGCGTTCCTTCCACGGAAAAAAATAATGACTACTTGTGTCAGATTGCCACAAATGAGTCATGGAATCAGAATCCGTTGATTCAACGAACTCCGGTTTCAAGCCGATAGAAATAGACCAACGCGAGAATTGCGGAATCAGGATTGGCTTGATGTCATTTTGGTTGAGAATATGAAGAAGAGATTCCCGAAATTGATTACGTGCTTCCTCAAGGTCGAAATCCTCTCTAAAACAAAAATTAAATCAGTTGATACAAAAACATAGAATACAAATATGTATGGGTTATATTGAATGTATAAATACAGGTGCAAAGAATGATGGCATTTTCGATCTACAGAGAATCACAATAGAATATAGTTTTCTCTTCTTAGAGGATTTACGATGTAGTCATTTTTAATTGAGTCTCATTGCCAAAATCTATTTAGGCATAGTAAACGGGCATTTCTGGAAATTTCAAAGACTTCCTTTTACGTCATTCTAAACAAAGATCTCGAAAAGAAATGTTAACTGACCTAAATTTTGTTATTTGAACTATTCAATATTTCGCGAGTTTCGTATACAAAATTACGATGATGAAATATATACTTGGTTTACGGAGAGTTGACTAATAAGTATAGATAAGCAATGAATTGACGAACCCTGAGTTTTTGATGAGCTTCTGCAAATCCAAGGTTCCAACTGTTCTGAAAACGAAACGCTGGATAACATGCGATGTTTTATTTTTCTCAATCATCACGTGCATCACACATCCCTCCATGACGTTCCGAACCAAGAGCGTTACCATCTTTTTGGAGATTTCGTCCACGTATTCAAGAGAAGCTGGATGAGCGAATTTCTGTAAAATCAAAATCCGATATGTAAACAAAATAAAAATGGCTTCACTCCTAAATTGATTAAAAATTGTAGAGTTCAAAAAATTACCGGAACATTTATTCCAAATACATTCGTTTCAATGAAGGCATCACTGGGAGCTAGTCTCCGTTTTTTAACAAGAATGGTGAATGCAGTTTGAAAGTATTGTCTCAACGACTTCAAAATTTGACGAGAGACGTGCGCAAAATGTGTATTTTTTCGAGCTATTTCCACCTTCCCTCCTCCTCCCCCTACATTTTTGGCGGAAACTGAAGTCGTCTGAAGCTTCATTCGGGAGTCCTCGTCTTCCTTATCATGAGTGTCGTTCTCTGGTTGTGGTTCGTGATATTCATTACCATTGCCGTTCGTAACTGTCTCAATGGGAATGATTTCTTCAACTGGCTCTGGTTCAGCAGGCCCAGGCCGAGCAGCTTCATCTTCGGTTTTATCATCAATCTCAGGAATTATTTCCAAATCTTCTAGATAAGGTTCTAAGTCGATGACTTCGGGCGCTCCGTTCTCCTCCTCTAGATCTATAACTTCAGGCACCGATGCCATACTGACCGATTGAGTAGGTCAAGCGTGTTGTAATACCCAACACGTTTTCATGTAAATACCTTTACAATTTTTAGTCTTTATCTATAGGCGACTATGGTAGAATCACTGGTAATCACTAGTGGTGCATTTAATAAACGCCATGGTCTTATTAATGTGTAGGTCCATAATTGTATGTACGTAATCTACAACTGTCACAAGTCACAAGTACGTACATTTATGTTTAAAGATGTTGCATTATAAAATAAATATTGAAATGGGTTATGGTACTCCTTCAGTCTTGTCGTGTCAGCCGCATCTAGAAGTCTAAATTCTGTTCTTTCCTGTACCTAGTCTGCTCGCGCCGCAAGACAAGGATGCCCCATTCATAATAATTGCATAGATGTGTAACACTGTAAACACATTTCTGGAGTAGTAATTCAATCAATTTCCGTCTGCCTATAAGAAACTATAAAAAAATATTCTTCGTGATTAGTACTTGGGCAATCAACTGGCATTTTATTGCAGGCTCCATTATGCTTTTGGAAACGAATGATCAAAATCAAAACGGCTTGTATTTCTTGAACTTGCTATGAAATATGAATTCCTCTCTTTCTTACTGATTTGCCTTTTGAGGGAAATCTTAATTTTAATTTTTAAATAACTTTTATTTTGTTTTAAATGACCTATGACATAATGATCCTTTTAATATCGTTGTCACTTGTCACGTGAAAAATGTTAAAGGGAAAACGGGAAATGACGATCATTCAATCATTGCACTCCACTTGCAAAATGCAAAATTGCCAGAAGCCAGATTAAAATTCACATGTAACGGTTTCAACATGATCAATGATAATTATACATACGTAGATGCAATGAACCAACTTTAGCCCTAGCAATTAATTTAAATAATTACAATACAATACATTGCGGTTATTTTTAAAATGCCATTTGTGATTCGTGAAAAAAGGACGGCAGTTTCACGCTGGATGAATTATTAAAATACATATGTGATATTAAAAATTCCATTCATATTTTAATGAACTAAACTACGGCTTAAAAACAATGAATTATTGCTAAAATTTTTATAAATACTTTCTAGACCCCCTTGAAAACTTTGTATTGAGTTCCTTGCTCTTTTCAATGTACTTCTTCTTATCCCCATCTGAAATTCCAGATATCTTCAGATCCGTATCACGATCAAAAGGTTTTCGCTCCCCTTTTTCTGGAGCTCCATCCTGTTACAATAACAAACATAAAATGGCAATGTTATCTCCGAATCGATTTAAACATCAAAAAATACAAATAAAAATGAAATAGACCAACCTTTTTCTTCTTCATGTCCTTTTGATGCATCTCCAACAGACTCTCTCCTCTCCGTTTCTTGGTTTCGAAGTCCTTCTTCATTTCATCCATTTTTGAATCATACTCATCAATTAATTTTCTCTCGATTTCAGCATCAGCTTCCCTCGCAAAGGCTTCCTCCTCGTCCTCTTCCTCATCCGAATTCCTCGAATCTTGAGGTGTCCTCGTCAGAAATTTTCGAGGCCCGAGGCCTAGACCCGGAATGATTCTATTTTTTGGAGGCACCAACATCCACTCCTCTCTCTTCTGAACTTTTGAAGATGAAGCTTGTGAGATCCTTGGCGCTTGCATCTGAGCCTTTGGGTGGTCAGGGGGAAGCGGGCCTATCACATCTGAATCAGATTCTGAGCCTGATTCATCCTCCTTTGGAGGGGATGGGGGAGGTGATTCTACATCCACTGTAACCGATGATGATGCATTCGCCTCCAATCGAGCTCTAAGTTCGGGAGGTAGTGTTGGTCCAATTGAAACATCCTTTGCCTTTTTTATTGCAGCGGTTCTGTTAAATAATATGTAATCAACTTTATTCATGTGTTTTGAGATATCATATCAGGTATAAAACTGAAGTTGTTAATTCAGTTACTAAAATCAGGTGAAACAATTTAGCTGGAAACAGGAAAGCAATCAACGGCGATATTGCTGCTTACATTTAAATTAGCTAAATTAGAAAATTACTCAGTCTCTGTTTTTGATGCCGGGGCAGTTGGAGGTGCCGGTGGTGTTGGTCCTGCTGCTTTATTCCCAAATCCTGGAGGCAATGCAGGTCCATAGTAGTCATCATCACTGCTGTCTGAATCGGACATGTCTTTTTACACTTTAAATACAATCTCAACTAAATATCAATTACTAACGACGGCAGTGAGATCAGCGATCCTGATTCCTGAGACGAGCATAAGAATTGGTCTTGTACTTGAGCTGCCGATGATTGCGATCATCTGTCTTGTCTGTTCTCTTCCCGGTTTCCCTTCCCTTACGTGGTAGATGTACACGTTTGCATATTATTATACATGTCTCATTTCATCGCATGTTCATTCTGAAATTCATGATTCATGATAATGGTAAAATGGCTAGCTTTAAATAAGTTTTACTTTTTGTCATCTCAATCCTAAATGAAGACCGTTAAAACGGTCACAGATTTTTACAGTATTGTTCAAATGATTTTGATTTCGACTAAAGAATCTCTCCAGAATTCCACAATCCTTAGGAACTCCCAGCCCCAGGGTCCAGGTGCTTCAAAAAATGTCTTAAATGCTATAAATGACTGAAAAGAAGCGGTTTATACAGCAGGGCAGACGTTTCGAATGAGCGATGAAAGTCCCAAAAGTACGTATGTACTAAAGTTTAAATCTACGACCCATTGAGACTACTCCAGAGAAAAAAGTAAATGTCTAAACTAATTGTTTGCCATAAAGTTCTCATTAGTTTCTTTTCTTGACTGCCATGCATGACGCACTTATAATACAGGATGCATTACGATTACGTTATTTTTAATTATAATTAATGAGCATTCCAAATCACTTGAAGCTTGATTATGGAATTCTGAGTTTTAAAATGTTGAATTGAAAATGAATAGACTAAATCTTATTTTATTGAATATATTCTAACGATCTAAGTCCGACTTAATTAATACAAAAATACTTAAATATGCTTTCCATAATATTTCCTATCATTAGGTGATATCCAGTGATGGCATCTCCCCAAATTATTCTTGATTACATACTCGAAAGTGTATGGATTCAAATTAGCAGCGGCCAAGTCTCTTTCTTTCTGTCGCATTTCATCGAGCATTTGTTGACTAACCCCAATAGCTTTAAAGGGGAGCTTGCCAATCACTTCCTTTAGAATTGGTTTCACTTCTGCAAACTCGCATGTGCCTCCGATTTCGACAATGACTCGACCGTGTTTGATTGGAGTGACGTAGTGATCTATAGCTCCTTTGCCACCTCCCATTCGCTTTCCTTGGCCCTGTAAAGATTAAAGATACGAAATAGTGACAATTTACCTCACGAAATGATTCATTAATTCTGTTTGCACCCGAAGTGAAATGCAATGCAAGGGAACGTAAAGTTCTCAAAGAATGGCGTTTTAATTAGAATGATCTTATTCTAGTTCTACTTAATGGCTATTCGGCTATTGATTCCTCATTTACCTTTCTTGTGACTGGCTGCCAAGGTGGATCAACTCTCCAAATTGCAAACATTCGTTTCGTATCCATTCTTCGTCCAATGGTCATACGGATCATTTCAAAATGCCCATGCCGCAGCCTTCCAGGTCCCTGGGCCTATTTAAAATATACAGTCACAATTGCTTAGCTCAGCGACAAACTATTGTTGTTAATTCATTTAAGTAGAACCACTCCATCCGACTTACAATAATCCCATACTGATTGTGTACCAATTCCGTGTGAACCACTTCCGGGCCTCTCATTAACTTCAGGTTTTTGAACATTTTTGGTGGTCGCATACCTGCCGGATACTGCGGCACCTTCTCCATGAATCTGAGCTTTGGCTTTTCAGGCATCTCCACACCTGTAAATCGACGGTAACGTAACGAATGAAGGGAAGGCTGATTTTTATTTTTTAAAAACGCATTTACTTCAAAACCTAAAATAAAAGATACGACTTTACCTTTATATGAGGGAGGTAACTCCAACATCCGGAGTCCTCGTTTTGGAGTAAATAAAATAGAATCGGCAACCGTGCATGCCGGTAAGGCACCCAAACGGAGGGTAACTGGACCTGAAGGAATAAATATCGAAACAATTAATAAAAGAAGTGATCCCAAATCAAAACGAATTCGCTTTGAAATTAAATGCAATGGTGGTTATTAAATGCAATGACACATTACTTACGAGCAAAGGAGATACTCATCATGACTGACTTTATCTGAAAAATTATCCCGAAAATTATTATTTTTATTTCACTGCAAAATCAGTTTGATTATGATCATTATGGAATAGGTAGTAGTATGAATTTTGAATGGACAGCTAAACCGCTGCTGCTTACAATAATATTTACTTTGGAAGTAACTTAAAGTTGTGCGGGTAGATGGCAGAGGACTATATTCTTGCGGAATGCGACCAAGAGAACTTGGCCTTTCGTTCTTTTCGTTGCCTGGATCGGATCGAAATCTTTACTCTTCTTTTTGACCATGTCTACCGTTGCCCCAAACGCAAAGACTTCAGAAGAAACTGGAACCAGACCAGAACTTGTCATTATAGAATGAATCCTTTTCTTCATGGAAAAACTTTACCGAATTCTCATGAAGTTTTGAAGATGCATGGCAAAGAATTTCCAGAAACGAAGTTTTAGGAATCCAAAAAAGTATAAGCTTTATAGAGAATTGCCAAATATGACTTCATATGCATACATACCAATTTTCCTAATTATGATCAAATGTGTGATTTTGTTACAGTAAATGCAGCTTCTCAGGTATTCCGACAAATAATTACCTGGGGTTGGTGCAATCAAGTTAATCTCCAGAATTCTTTTGCTTTTTTAATAAACTTTTTATTATATTCTTGTAAATAATAATACATATAGCTTTTATCCATTTTTCATTTTCACACAATAATTTTTTTTCGTTTCGTATATATAGTCATCTACAACTATTTGTAATTACAATACACTTATCCTTTAACCTAAATGAAACCAATCTTATTGGCCTATTGAAGATTTTTTACTGAAATAATTTTTATCTGCTACTTTTTGCAGAGAATTTCCTAATTATATTTTTATACAGTGAACTAAAAGATTTCGTATTTTCAATTTTCAAGGTTTTAATTACACACAATTAAGTAATTAACTAATTTCTTAGATACGATTGACGATGAAAGCAGATTTCAAAGAGATTTTGAATTCGTAGTATAATATTTCATAGCAAGAACATCCATTATCATAGATAATTCATCCATCATCCACAGAGATTTTTTTATTCTTACAATGGAATTAGTGAACGAGTATTTCGTGTAATTGTGTCAACAAAGAACTCACACTAACAATTAGCTTAATTAACTGTGAAACGGAAATAAATATTTTTATTTCTGACAAACTGGCAAATTCCTATAAATCCTTACTGTTACTGTTTAGACCAAACCTATCCAGAACTCAATTGAATTGTGGTCATTTTCAATGTATTTACAATCCTACTTTTTTTACTTCTACACTACGCATACCATACCTTACGATTTTCTAAACTGGGATTGTGTTTTTTTGTTTAATCCGTAAATAGTTCATACCTAATCTATGATCTAAGTATATAGAAAAAGATGATAGGAAACATTGTGCTCATTTTTTCTTTGGATTCGAATTTCCGAAGGAAATGTTTAAACTCTAATTAGTTTACGATCTCTTAGATTATTCTAGATTTTATGATTACGGTTTTTTTGATTGAATTGAGAACAAAAAGCACGAGAGAAAATTACCTAACCAAAATGTCTAGTAGAAATTCACAAAGTGAAGTTGCATGCTCCATCTCCAAAAATTGCAATAAAAAATTATCCTATCTGTAACAAACGACGCGGCCAACAAAAAAACTCACAACAATACAATTCTTATTTAACTCTATTTAAAACTTAACAGCAAAACAAAATACTTTACAACAATAGCATTTACCAGTGCAATTCGTTTTCCTTCAAAGTTCAACTTTCATTTTGAACAAGAATCACAAAAGAACATTTTGATACTGACTCGTTCAATCTATTTGTTTTTATGAATGTAAAAATAGGACTGGTTTTCACAAATGAGCTGTTTAAGGTACTGTCTCAAATAAATGGTTTTATTTTTTTGTCTCTAACGTCCTTAGTTTATTTACTCTCGTGAACTGGCAAAACTGACCAATACGATACAATTACAATTTGCGATTGTTTTTTTTATTCTTTGCACTTTTTATCTACTCTGCACTGTGGACAAAAAATCATATGAAGAAAGGCCATTAATTTAACTAAATAAACAAGACGAACTACCTACAACAATGCATTCCCTTAATATTTTTTAAATCTTCTTTACCTAATTGAATAGATCTAGCCTGGCCTAGTCTGCGTCTGGTCTGTGCAAGATTCAAGGTACAAAAAGGAAATCGATGCAAATATTTTTATAGACACTGAACTAGGTGATTGGAGATACATTGTGGTGTAGTATAAACTTTAGAAAAATTTTAACACCTAAACTTAAATAATTGCTTTATAAAACAAAAAAAATGAAAACTATGAAAATGAATTTAATAATATCTTTTGTCTAAAATTAGCAATATCGGTACGGTAAAAAATGAACCAATGACTCAAGTAAAATATCAACTAATTTCTTCCTCTTTACTTTTGTACGGTAGTTGATCGTTTGCGTAAAATGTGGATATCTACTTGGCCTTTAAACGATTCCACTATATCAATATCAAGTTCATTTAACTAAAACAATCACAACACAAAACACAACTCATTCACTTCATGCCTTACTTTCTCTTAAAGAATTGCCTGAAATAAAAATTAATACAAAAAAAGAAGAGAAATGATGTGACGATGTGATAGTGTGACAATTTGTGATATGCAAACCATGCATTTGTTAAAATAATACGAAGAAAGACTAGACTCCCCAAAATCCAAACCTTTTTTTTCTTCGAAAATCATATCCAGTTTTCCAGAAATATATTTTTACCAACCAATAAAAATTATCATAATCTTAATCACTCGGAACGTATCACTGATTGTGAATTAATAATCCACGCTCTTTTATGGATTTTTTAAACTAGTTTCATTTTCTCCAATCTATTTATGGTAAACCTTCTTTGCTTGGGTAAATCTAGCACATCACTATTCAATGTTATCAAGCCCATGCCATTTTTCTCTATCAATTCGTAATTAATGCGATATAAAGTTGTTAAATCTGTGTCATTTTACAAGAGATCAAGCCATAAAAAATTCTTCGACTTTTTTTGTTAGTTCTAGTCAACATATTATTATATATTTTTTTCACAGAACCCTTATGCCATTTTTACATTTTTATTTTTGTGTGCAAAGCATACCACAACCATTTACACATCTTTCCATAAAAAAACAATATTTAAAAAAACGTGCATCATAAAAAACGAAATAACTTTCAATTACATTCTACTTGTGCTTCTACTTCTACGTCCAAAAAAGGCAGTAAAAAGCAAATAAGTGACAAAAATTATTTAATTGATTTACTTAATATTAAAATTACCTTTTAGCTATTAATTATATTAATTTCCAATTCTAATTCACTCCTTAAAGCTAGTGTACTTACATATTAGGTCATGTCACAAAAAGTTCACTCGGTTTATTAAACTTAAATGTATGTTTCTGGTAATAATTAATCTACAAGATTGGATACTTAATTAATCATAGTTTAAAGTCATTCATTAATTATTTTAATACATTTTATACGATTGTTTTAGTTTTAGATAGCAAAAAAGTATGTACACAAACTCTTGTATACTTTTTGGGCCCATCATGGTACATGGGGCAAAATGCAACTACCATTTATTTCCTCATTTCATTCATTCAATCAATCCTTAATCATCAATATAGTTAGTATAGCCACCGCAATCAATCAACCAATCAATATAAAATGTCTTATGCTTTGATTTAAATATAACTTGTATTAATAATTGTACAGTGAGCTATTTACATTACAAAGAGATGGAGATAGTGAGTGTGGTTTTGGTTTCTGAAAGAACCTGTATCTACAATAACTACTTTTTATTTTATGTCAATTTAAACTTTAACGTCACTTACCTTAATCATTCACAATCGTAAAAAAAGAAATTATTTCAAATTGAAGTTGCATGCTTCATATCCGATGAAAATTATATTCGGTAAGGTTTTATATAAAATATTTCGTGTTTTTTTTCTGGTCCTTCCAATTTTTATAACAAAAATTCCTATACCTATTAATTCACATTCTAAATGGAATGATAAATTATTATGCGCTTTTATTTTTTATCTGTTTTGTATACATTCGCTTGTCATTTTGAAAACTTCAACAGCCACTTCAAGAATCCCTTATGTTTAAGAATTATGAGCCGGAAGTGGGAACCCTAAAGTCCTCGCATCCAATCTCATGAGCGCCTCAGACAAGTCCGTAGACTGTTGTCCCAAAATTGAATTCAATTGATGAGGATGATGATTGAGGGCAGGATGGCCATGATGCAAACCATGATGTGGATTAGGCATGGAATGTGGAACGGGTTGGCCCAAATGATGTTCCGGAATCCTGTGATGCCCATGTCCATTTGCCAAATGATTTCCCGGGTGCCCATGAGCTTGCTGAGCGGCGTGTTGTGAAATCATGGAGTTCATATGGTTCCCCAAAATCTCTCCGTTTGGTCCATTATGGTTATTATTATTATTTGGACTGCTTGAACCACCATTCTGATTTGCATGAGCATTTCCCTTTGTGTTGTTATTATTGTTATTCGCGGAATTATGATTTTCCACGGCAAGTCTCAAAGCTTCCGCCTGTGATCTCAAAAGGGCTTCTGCTTGCATCCTCACATCTGGATTCATCATATCTCCAGGATTTTGGGGGTGAAGTCCCCCCATTGGTCCATTTTGACCGTTTGAGAGCATCCCTGCCATTTTCATGGCATCCTGTAATTTACCACCCCCGGAGGATTGAATCATTCCATTCTCACCTCCCAAAGAGTGACCATGGTGGTGGTGGCCGGGTGGTGGAGGTGGTAAATGTGGGTGATCACCTCCTCCCCGTCCGCTAATGTTTGAGCTGTCACCGGATGTGTTGTGAGACATGTCACGGGCATCCCCATTTACATGGGAGGAGTTATGGTTGTTATGACCACCTCTGGTTAATTCCAAAGGACCGTTCGAAACAGGAGAGGACATGGACATGCGGGAGTGTTGATGAACGCTAGGGTGATGGGCGGAAGTTGCTGAAGAGTTGTTCTCAAGGGGTGAACTCAGACGGCCAGAAGATTCTGAACCAGATGGTGAGGGTGGCATCGGTAAATTAATCCCGAGGGATGGGTGCTGCAATCCTTGGTTCTGTACATCAATTAAAAGACCTTCATATAAAAATTCAACTTTCATTATTGTTTAATTAATGCGCATGCGACTAGACATACGTAATTTAGGAAATGGACAAACCTGTTGGTTTCCAGGGAAATGGTGTCCACCAGCCTGAGCCATTGCGGCTACTGCTGCGGCTGCCAAAATATTTTCACGTTCACGTCTCTCTGCAGCAGCTCGACTGAGTGTGTATTGTGCCGCAAATTGATGTTTTGGGTCCATCCTCATTTGCTCCATGTGAGTGAGCAATCCTGTTAATTTTACAATAAAATGAATTAAATTTTTGAACTTTAAAGTATTTAAATTATTTTTTTAATTTTCAATGTACCATTTTCGTGAGTGAAAACGGCTTGGCAAACGGGACAAGGCCACATTCGTAAGGAAGTGCCGAGTTGAGCGGTTTCAGGGTGACAAGTAAGATGCTTTCGTAAGCTGCCTTCGTTCACGTAATGCTTTCCACAAACCGGACAAGGATGATTTGCTGTTCGTCGTTTTGCTAAAAAAAAGTAAAGAAATTTGGTTAAAACCAAATAACATTTTATACATTGCATGATTAGATTCCATCATAACGGCGAGACGGTAAAAATCTGTCATTCACAATGAACAATTCTTTTTAGCATAAGTTTTTCTTACTTGCAACACCAGAAGCATTTGGATCCTTATGGGTGTGTTTCATATGCTCCATCAAAGCTTCGCCTCCATAGAATGGTTTGTGGCATATTGGGCAAGTCACCAGATTTGGTCCTCCGACCATTCCACTATGCTGCTTGGAAATAAATAAAAAGGTTTTTCTCATTAGACCTTATTCTCAATTCGTACGTTTTTTACCTAACGTTTAGTTTAGTTTGGCAATTAGCAATAAAAATCACGATTTAGTTAAAAGCTCCAAGCAATTCATTCATCCAATTACAACGAAATCTACTCTAAAAAACAATTTTTATATCACCCCATAAGCATAAACCATAAGCAGTGACATAAGCATTAGGCGTTACAGTTACAACGATATTATTTCATGTCCGTTTTTTCTTCAGGTGGAAAAAAAAGCTTCATGCAACGCAATCGCCTCATAACATATTCATATTTCTGCTTTTTATATTGAGCACAAAACTTTTTTCATGATGAAATTGGCCTAATAATCATAAAAATGAATTAACTTTTTGGCTTGAATAAAAACCTCTGCATTCTTTCCAGAATAGTCATAAAATCCGTAACAGTATCAAATTATCCTGTCCAGGTCATTTTTGACAGCTCTTAGCCTCATATTCATTTTTATCTGTAGTGGCAAAATTTCTAACGCCTTTTCACTTGGAGAAACAAGGAATTATCAAGCGTAATCCGAATCAGGTAGAAAGAGTCATTTCTGAAAATTCCATTGTCCATGTAACAAAAAATCTACCTAACCTGGTCTACTTCTCAATTAAAAATGATTTGCGTGACGGTTGGTCATCCGACAAAACATTATTAGAGCAATAAACGATGGCAATATCAGTAAAAAATATATACTTATTAGAGCAGTTTTTTTCATGAAGAGATCAAATTATGAATTCATCGGAATCATGACTTCTTTTTGAGTTGACTTGCCCAGTCTAGGTTGTCTGTAGGTAGTTCCAGCGATAATGAGAATGAGAATTGAGTCAGCGTGAAATAAGACTGGACTTCAAGAGAAAACTTTTTTTTCTTCTCTGCGGGATTTTTCCGCTTTCTCTTCTCGCCATATGCTCAGTAATAACAATAAAAAATGTATTTCCAGCGTCAACAAGCCATTAACGACGGGAGTGACGTGGAAATGGAGTGGATTGAAATGGATATACCCCTCCTTCCTTTTGCCATGTCCAGAGCCTCAAGAAGAATGTTTAAAGTTTGCACTTTTTTACGCATGTTTTCATATTAAAAAACCGTGCCTTGGTATTTCACACTTCACATCATTATAAGGAGAACAATACATTTACATTGATTTTATAATTAAGGTTTACCGACCGACCGCCGTGACCAAAACCAACCAGTGACCAGTGCCTGTATTACAGGCAATAAAAAAATATGGTATAGGTAGTCCGAATTCAAGATTTCTGATCAGGATTTTTTTTACGATCCTGCCTCAGTTAGTCTTCTCTTCTTCTTCCTGTTGTAAAAACGTAAAGTGAGGAAAAATGCCAAGTCCAGTTGAGTTGGAATTATTTTTATTTTTTCACCAAACGTAAATAAACACGAGTAATAATGGACCTTAATGTTTTTGTTTGCACAAGAAAGGGCCATAATCACACACAACTTTGTTGTAATAGTAAGTAGGTGGAATAAATTTTTTTCTCTGCACTTGAGCAATTCTTTTAGGAAAAATAGGGACAAAAATTGTTGACTTTGGCTTCGAGCAAGTACCATCATTCCATTTCCAATTCGCTGAAGAAATATAATTGGCAATTTTTTCATCATTATTACAATTTACAACGATTACCTCAGAAGAACGGCTTAATTACTCTAGCTTGGCTAAAGCTAGACCATATCACATTCGTATATAGCCCAAGCTTTCATTAGGATTATTTTGATCGTCATTAAATTAAAGTTAATGACAGGGTGCTATGCGCGTAC
This sequence comes from Seira musarum, assembly GCA_027743895.1. NCBI lineage: Eukaryota > Metazoa > Arthropoda > Collembola > Entomobryomorpha > Entomobryidae > Seira > Seira musarum. Next base: position 35,013 of record JAHZMX010003665.1, read on the forward strand.
AAAAAAATTCCTCCTGAATTGAAATGGCAAATGTAAAGACTCAAGAACGTGTAATTAAATAATGTTTCTTTGTTTTAAAAAATAAATTGTGACTGTGATAAAAATCAGAAAACTAACATGAGCTAAAAATTTTGTTCACAGTTCTCGGCAGCGCCTTGCTCGGGATCGAGACATGCGTGCGATTTTTCTTTTCGTGTGCCTTACTTAAATTTTCATGGTGTTTACGATAATTTTTTTGCAATATAGTACGGATTAAAGCTCAGGCATACTCTTTTACATTGAAAAGGTCGGTTTCTTGACTTTTTAAACGGATTATCATTTTGGAATCATTCCCTCTGTTGGGCATGTCCTTTGCAAGGTGTACACACGTTGTAGGTACACTCCTATTTTTTTTATTATGACATTAAATGGGATGGTTATTACCCGTACGTGACTATGACCATGAGCTACTTCTCCCAATCCAGGGATGGGAATTACAATCACATTTACGGTTAGGGAAAACTAAAGAATTTCTTGTATCAGTATTAACGGATTTGGCAAGTTTTTTAATCCACTACACACGAAAATCCCATGTTATTACTACTCATATGGATTTATTATAAAAATATTTTGAAAGAAAAAACTATTGTCCGTTAAAAAGGAAAAACTGTAGTGAAGTGTTAGCGTCATCATCATTTTATTGTAACGCCGTCCTGCATGGGTCTTTTTCTTTTGTCTTTCTGTCAATTTAATGTTAATAATTATAATGATGATGTGAGCATTTCATCAGGTGTAAAGAAGAACGCATACATTTTTTGTTTCGCTTCACACACTTGAAAAACTCGAAAACGCATTGAATGAAAGAATGAATTTTTATAACCCTCATGAATGACTGTGATGTAATAAGCAAGCAGCAAGAGCCACAACTGCATCCGGTCAGAAGAAAAAGAAGATTTCTATCACGATCACCATCCCCATCCACTTCTCTTCTCTCAGGACAAAATAAAAAACGTTGAGTCGAGCAAAAGAAAGAAAGAGGGGACGGTTTTACAATTATAATTGTACAATTGTGAAGCCATAAGGCGATGTAATGTACTGAAATGAGTGTGATGCAGCTACATTTTTTTCTATTCATCCTTTTTTTTCTTCCTCCTGTGAGGGTTGATGGGTTGAACACCATCCAATCCAAAGCCATAAAATAAAAAAATGCCTTTTTTTATTTTTAATACCCACAATACATTATTGCAATGCACTGCATTTTTTTTCAAAGGCTGTCATCCTTTGGAATTAAGCCTTTTTCTTTCAGTTCAGCAGAAATTTTTTTAAGGAAGGAAGAACTATTGGGTATGGCTCAGACCAACCGTTGGGCTTGGCTCCACCTCATTCATTTGTCGTTTTAATTTATTTTTTTTCGCATTTCGTTCAAAGTCTCAAGTCAAGGATGAGAATATTTCTTGAAATAAGAATGAATGACCCCTTGACCAAATAATGCTTTATGATTTCAGTAGTAAAAATGTAGGTAGATATTTGACATGACTTAACTTGACAGTGACAAGGTTTTTCGTAAAAAAATTTGCATTTATTTTCCAAATCCATGCAAAAATTTTTTTGTATGTGTACTAGTTTGTTATTGTACTAAAAATTTACGATCGCCTCGAGAGGAAAAAATCCACGTGTAATTACTCATTAAGAAAAAAACGATGTAGTTGGACCTGCTAATTACTACACTGAACAGACAGGAAGATGATGGATGAGGTCTGGTTTGCTGTCTTATCAAATTACAGTGCAACTTGGCTATAGTGGCTACTCAGGGGCGGCTAGAGAAATGGCCATTATAGCGCATGGCCACTATAGGACTTTGCCATATCCTACAAGTGTA
>JAHZMX010003666.1:0-10579 GCA_027743895.1 Seira musarum
GATTTTGGTCGATAAAAAAGTGAGGAAATTGTACTCCACAACGGGTTTCGTAATTAACTCCATATCATTTTACATTTTTTCCCGTAACGATCAACAATTAACTTAATGGAAGGTATAAATGAGCCAGTGTTTCTATATTATATGCACTGTAATAGTCGTAGTCATGTTCATGTTCACATATACATCAACGCCCCAAATGAAAGCTCCGCTTCCCAACTCAACTCAATAGAACCCTAATGAAAAGAAGTTTACGATTTCTAAGAAATTGAAATACGACAGTCGACTGACATGACGTGAGTGAGCAAGTAAGAAAAGCCTTTCATCATCATCATCATCCTGACATTTTCATTGTTCACCGTCAAAAACTCAATTAAGGAACATTGGAAGTTTCTTAATGAAGCCTGGCCTAGAAGGCAACCTAATTATCCAATATAATTATGCTACATGAAAAACATCGAGTTTCCTATTTCTCTTTTGGGAAAATTCTTAGAACCCGAACCTGAATGAAATGAAGGCATCATATTTTAGTTTCTAAGACCTCAATCCTTCATGATTGGCATTTTCATGACATGGCAAAGTAAAGTAATTTCATAAACAATTCGAAAGAATCTATATTCTCCATTTTTGAATTAATTATAAACATAACATAATTTCGCAAATGAGTTACGTGGGAAGTGACACAAAAAAAAAACGTATGAAAAGAGTTTTTTTTAGGACGGATCTACGTACATATCTAGCTCGAATGGAATCTATGGCCTTTTTCATATTTTCTATAATTTATGCGATAATTTATTTCCAATCAACTAAATTCTTATGCCATTTCATGCCATGAAGGAATATTTTTTTATTAATCATAATCAAATGATTTTTTTTATTTTTCTAAAATTTCCAATGAATACAATACACAATAAATATGTATGTAATTCAAATGTATGTAATTATAATTATGTAACATGAACAGGTAGTGTGGAGGTACTTCGTCAAATTGTTGCTCCCTCAAGAAAAGAAGAGCTTCTCAGGTAATTTTTTTTTTGTAGGTAGGGTAGGTATTTTCGATTTCAATTATAATTTATAATATTATATTTTGCATCAAGTGCAGTTCTAAAACTACTTCATAAACAATCGCAAACTGTGATTGTAATTGTAATTGTAATTATGATGTGATTTAATTTTTTTCTAAAGAAGTTTTTTTAAAGGTGATACTTTGGTGGATTGTGATCTTATACTTGCTTGCAGTTTTTGCAGGTGTCTCGCAATGAGGACACATGTTTTGTCCCTTGTTCACACGGAAAATCTGGGTGACGAATTCATGGACAAGCAAGATCATTGGGAGCCGCATGAACATGATGATGAGATGGGTGAAGATGCATTGTGCTCGCTCATATTCATTGGCCTCGGTACGCTTCTCACTTTTCCCAATTGAGAAGAAGATGCAGCTGAGGATGAATGCGTTGTAGCAGATGAGGAAACAGGAGCAGTACATGTATCCACGGAGACAATAGACCAGATTCTTGTCATCCCGCTGGAAAATCAAAAAAAATTAATAAATAATAATTTTTATTTTCTCCAGTTCAGTTTCCATGATTTATAATTAGAACTTACAGTGCAGAGGTCAATGATCATCATGCCACCAACGGAGAACTGAACCATGTACGAGAAGACGACAAAGATGTAGGTCACCGTGGCCATATCTGAAAAAAACAAGTTGGTTTGAAGATATTTTTTACATATGAAAAGAATTTAAATGTCCAGAATTTATCAAGCTATTTTTTTGGAAATTAATTGATACCACCTTTGTTAGCAGGGGACCACCCCAACTGTACTCCGTAGGTCTCCAAAGACCCCGCAAAGAACATCAAGATCAGGGGCAAGCACTGTCCAGAAAAAAAAATTATATTAATTTTCAATCTAAAATTGAAATTGCTCAATTAAAATAAAATGACGTTATAAAAAAAGCGCTTACGCTTACCATTATTCATGATTTATAAAAGAACTTACAGTGCAGAGGTCAATGATCATCATGCCACCAACGGAGAACTGAACCATGTACGAGAAGACGACAAAGATGTAGGTCACCGTGGCCATATCTGAAAAAAGAAATTGGTTTAAATATGAAAAGAATTTAAATGTCCAGAATTTATCGAGTCATTTTTTGGAAATTAATTGATACCACCTTTGTTTGCAGGGGACCACCCCAACTGTACTCCGTAGGTCTCCAAAGAACCCGCAAAAAACATCAAGATCAGGGGCAAGCACTGTCCGGAAAAAAAATTATATTAATTTTCGATCTAAAATTGAAATTGCTCAATTAAAATAAAATGACGTTATAAAAAAAGCGCTTACGCTTACCATGTCAGTCAGCCCAATAGTCCATAACCACCATGGTCGCCGGACCCAGTTCTTCTTCTCAATCACGTTAATGGTGACCGGACCACCGACCCCATCAACAATTGGTATTTGACCTATCTCAGGGTCGAGAGCGATAACAGCCAAAGTAGCTTTATCCAAATCATGTCCCTTGAGTAAATCAGCAAGGGTCAGTTTCTTCAAATCAGCTTTAGCAGCTTCCTTCTCATTCTCCTTCTTTGCCTTCTCAATCTCCGTCATATCCACCACTTGTTCCTTATCCTTTTTTTCAGGAAGTAGGGATTTGGGCAACATTTTCTTTTTTATTTGCTCAACTTCAACTTCAAGAAAAAAGAGGAGAAAGCAGTTTCTAATTTCAATTTTTTTAAAATACGAATCACTTCCCTTTTCTCTCTTCCTTCCACTTCAACATCAAGGAGGCAACTGAACTGTGCGAGCTCGTGCGAGGCCACTCGGAGCTGATGAGTTTGAAGTCTGGACTACTGGGTCTGGAAATGCCTGGATTCTGGCTCTGGCTCTGGAAGGAAGGAAAAGGTTTGGAGATGAGAGTGAAAAGAAGTAAAGTGTGTACTCAATGCTACCACTACAAAACTACAACTACTCCATAAACTAAAACTCTAATACAACAACACAACAACTATCACGAAACCAAAAAATGTGGAGGAAAAAGGAGGAGAAAAGTGAATCGTGAATCCTCTCGTTCTTTTAGCGATAGAGACACTTTTCAGTCCTCCTCTAAAAAGCAAAAAGTGGGGAATGTAATCATGACGATGATGATGATGATGACATATTGAAAAATACAATTTACAAATTCTAAGAATGTTTTTCGGGAAATATGATACCAAGGATTAAAAAATTTACTTACGTCAGAAAAAAAAACGAATCAAATTGCGATCGCAAATTGCAATTGATTTTTGATGTATTTACCTCAGGTAAATATTTTTTTCCAGTTTCTCAATGCTAAATGCTGGATTAAAGTGAAGACTTCAAACAAGATATTTTATGATTGGTTTAAAAATACGTTGATGCGATTTCCTATAAATTGGAGTTTGGTTGGTTCTGTCAATTTTCTTATAATTTTGCAATAAAATTAAAAATTATTAATCAACTGAATTTTAAAGGGCCCCAAAGAATAAAGTCGTATTTAATTCAATAAACCATGGACACGTGAACACGTGGAGCTATTCAATTCAATTAAAATCAAAATGGAGGCCTGGTCCATATTCCTAGTGTTAAGGAATGTCATTTTAATAAAGCTGTTTAATTACCTCATTCGCAATTCTCAGTAATTTTGCATAAACTGGTTAAGACCAGCTCTTTCTTTCTCATTTGTTCATGTTTTGTTTCTGTAATAAAAATCGAAGGAGTTTGTACTTCACATAAAGTTTCAGTATCACAGTCGCAATCACAATCACAATCATGTTTTGTCATTTAATACCGCCTTTAACCACTAAATACATACATAAATTGAAGTAAAGCAATTTTATACTACCTATAGCAATGCAATGCATTATAAATAGAGAAAAAATAGTTGAGTTGAGATGGGAGGGATCACATTACCTATTTATCGAAATAGAAGGTAATGGAAGCTTTTTTAAACAAGTTTAAGCAGAGGTAAAAATACCTATGTTTTCGCAATACTTTAGGTGCGCAGTAACAGTAACAGCAAAAGCAAGTGGATTTTTTTTGTCAACATTTGCTTTAGCAATTTCGAATGCTATTTCCCTTCAAATTGAATTTTAAAACACTTCAGAAGTCATTTAATAATAAAAACTGGATTAAAAAAAGGATATTCGTTTTACTTTTTTTTTTGGGTTTGATCCGATGATGGAATCAAAACTGGACAAGACCAATTCCATTCACAATTGGTGTGAGTGTACAGGTGCAGGTATTTCATGATTCTGGTATTGCGGTAAGTGGTGAGCAACCCAATCCACTTGACCTCAAATCCATTTATGATTTTTTTATATACTTTGATGCAACGGATAAGTTAAAAAAATAAATTTCTTGGAAAACAGCGAGATTCTGGATATTCTACTTTCCTAAATTCTGACCAATGCAATGCTGTTCGGGGCATTGTGCGACTCTCTCAACTTTATTTACTTTTTGACTATAATATCCCATATTACTTAAATATTTCAAATATTTGGACATTTTCCCCAGAAAAAAATTATTTCCAACTCCAACTGGGAAGGAAAATTTCTTAGAAGTGGAGGACATATTCCTCGGAATTTTTCTAGATTAAATTTATGTCATGTTTAAAAACTCTAAATCCGTTATTTTTTCATGCATCGTACTAACGTAGTCATATTTTTTTAACATGTTTCCCAAATTACTTTTGCAAATTGCAACAAGTTCGAAAAAAAAGTAGCTATCTTGAATAACCCATTTCTGGGGAAACGAAAGAGACGTGAAAATATCCAGACTTGTTTTTTCTAAAAGTAGATCCATTTATAAGTAGGTAGGTACATACAAAAAAAATATTTTTGTGGCTCAGTTGAGTTCACTTCCCCTCCAGCAACAGCTTTCATCGAAAGGAAAAGCCAACAGCTTTAAACTCTAATATTTCACTCATTCCATTACCAATTCCAAGTACTACGATGGATGTGGATGTGGACTGGAATGTGGATGTGGATGGAGTTGACATGTTTTTCTACAATTCTCAAACTCCAACTTCCTTTTTTCTTTCTCTTTTTCCCATGTCAATCCTCATCAGAATATCATCACATTACTATCACATCAAAACACAATGCAATCACAATCACGCTTCAGGCAAATCCCAGAAAAAGTGGAGTCAGATTAGAAGTGAGGAAAAAACCCACGGTTTTGGAATTAAAAAGCCCCCACAGGAAAGGAATAGGGCTTAAATGGTATTTTAACTTCAACAGCTTCATCTGAAGTAGACATTGAAATATTGAAGTGGACAATTTAAAAACCCACAATTTTTTTGGGCTACCCATCCCGTCCATGATTTAACACTTCCGGTTTGAAAGTACGACACGACAGTTACACATTTTGTCACCCGGGGAGATTCTTTATTGCCACCGCACCATACCCGTTACCCTTACCATGTCTGGTTCTGAGAAGATGTTTGGTTCACTCTGATGCTGGCAGTGACAGTATAGGTATTTAAAAGGAAATAAAAGATTTTGAGAGGGCAACTATAACTATTATTGTCATTGTCACATCATTCATTTTCGTAGGCGATGACACACTCATTTCGCTTCTCAGTTGGAATTGGAAAATATGGTAGAATTATTAAGTATACTTATATAAATACATAGTACAAATACTCGAGCTCGGGTTTAATTAAATTTTTCATTTCCTTCGTTTCTCCACGAATCACTATTGCGCCATACCATGGCCATGCGATGAGCTTTCACTTTTTCTCTACTTAAGCTTATTACTATGTAAGGGCAGTGGCAGTGGCATGGCGTAAGTCAATCATTGAACCATGCAGAGATCAAACATCAAACAGCTCACAATCACAAACAAAGCGTTCTACTTATTTCTCCCTAATTTTAAATCAGAGAATGATTTATTTGTCCATCTGAAAATGTTTCATCATCTCATCTCATGTAAATACATAATATACCATCATCATATGAATTGAGAATTAAAGAGACGCAGCTGAAAACCGGAAATGAGGGAATAATTACTTACATTGGCCTGGGCTGACAAATCTCACAAAGCTTTACTTTTAAAAACTCCTTTGGGGCATCATGTCATTCCTTTAAGTAGGTTCATGTTCCACTCATAAAATCCTGACGTGACTTGAGTAAAATGAACTAGTGCTGGTAAAACAGCGATAAGAACGTAGCTGAGTAAAGGGTTAAATGATGTCTTTTTCATCCTGTTATAATGTCTTGTTGATACTGTTGTCCATCATGTCCCATAAATTGTCATAAGATGCATACTTCATATCGATATCACAACAGTACACATGCAAATTGTTTTAATCGTCAATTGCCGTGTATAGTTATAAAATTTCAAAATTTTAATGTAACAATCGTATTCAATTTTCAAAGGGCTTTCCAATGAGCTATCACAAAGTATATGTTCCATTCGAAAAAATCTTCAACTGTCTTTTGCCATTGACCGTTAAAAAATTTCGAAATCTCAAATACACAGTCTGGCATAATTTTTCAAGGGCTTTCGAATAAGCTATCTCAAGCTATATGTTTCATTTTAAAAAAATTAACCGTTGTTCCTGCCGTTAATAGTTGTCCTAAATATCTGAAAAACAATAGGGTTCGTCNCTATCACAAAGTATATGTTCCATTCGAAAAAATCTTCAACTGTCTTTTGCCATTGACCGTTAAAAAATTTCGAAATCTCAAATACACAGTCTGGCATAATTTTTCAAGGGCTTTCGAATAAGCTATCTCAAGCTATATGTTTCATTTTAAAAAAATTAACCGTTGTTCCTGCCGTTAATAGTTGTCCTAAATATCTGAAAAACAATAGGGTTCGTCCTCAGTAAGCAAGGAAGCTATGCACCAAATTTGAGGTCAATCGGTGACGCCTTTCGAGAGATATCGATCGGGCAGACAGACGGACAGACGGCCACGTCAATCTCAATCCTCGCTAAGCCTCGCTCAGCTACGTAATAAACATTCACTTACGCTTTTGCCATTTTTTTAAAAACTTTCATCTGGACAGACAAAAGGACGAAGATGATAATACTCTTTTTAATTTGTTAAACTCGTTGTTTGATTGTGTAATCAAATAATAATGGAAAAATGAGAAGAGGTTTTCACATCACATCGCATCAGTCAGTCAACAAAGCATAAATAGAATAGGAAACGCTCATTAGATAAATATGAAGTAAGTAATTTCAATGATGACTGAAGGACTTGATTTATTTAATTTGAAAAGAGAAAATCAATAAGTCATGTAATGTCATCATTTCATCATGATAATAGGGTTCGTCCTCAGTAAGCAAGGAAGCTATGCACCAAATTTGAGGTCAATCGGTGACCCCTTTCGAGAGATATCGATCGGACAGACAGACGGACAGACGGTCACGTCAATCTTAATCCTTGCTAAGCCTCGCTCAGCTACATAATAAACATTCACGTACGCTTTTGCCATTTTTTTAAAAACTTTCATCTGGACAGACAAAAGGACGAAGATGATAATACTCTTTTTAATTTGTTAAACTCATTGTTTGATGGTGTCATAATAATAATGGAAAAATAAGAAGAGGTTTTCACATCGCATAAGTCAGTCAACAAAGCATAAATAGAATAGGAAAGCACATTAGATAAATGTGAAGTAATTTCAATGATGACTGAAGGACTTGATTTATTTAATTTGAAAAGAGAAAATCAATAAGTCATGTAATGTCATCATTTCATCATGATTATGATGATCAAACATGATGCGATCATGATGTGGAAGGAAGGATCACATAACGAGCAATAGCGGTAGTAGTAGAAGTGGAAGCTTAAGTAAAAATAAAATTAATTGGATGTTATTAAGCAAGAAATTTGCCCTTCCATCACCATCATTTCTCTTGTTTTGCACTTTCGCTTCACAAACAAAATAATACATTTAGCTCTCTTCCTCTTCTTCTACGATGTCGATGTCGACATAAGAGAAAATCTCATTCTCATCTCATCACAATAGAGATAGAGATAGAAATAGAAAATGGATTTGGATTGTGAATCACTGTCCTTGTTCCCAGAAGCTCTGCCATGCCAGCTCAGCTTTATTAGATCCTACTTACTTAACATGTATGTAATGTACCTTTTGGAAATTCTGCTTTATTTTACTTATATGAAAACCGGATATTCTTATAGCTATAGTCAAGAAAGGAAATGTCAAAAATTCTTCGAATGCGAATGACGTTCGGGAAAAACGGATTGGGTAATATAATCACAAATCACATCCACATTTTCTTTTCCGGGAAGTGGGAAATAAGATGAGAAAATATTATTGGGCTTATTAAAGCATACCTCTTTCCCTGTCTTGTTACTCTTACGTAAAATTAAAATTCTGGAAAAAAATAAGAACCTATTTTTGTTAGTCGATGAAACACAAGTCACAAGCAAAGTATGAAAGATTTTTTTTTGTCTTAAACATTCATTTTTTTAAACCGAATTAACAGGAAAACATACAGGTGGTACAAATAAGTTGATTTTTTTTCTTTCTCAGATTTCCCCATTCCCCCGTCATGACTAACAAGTCCTTGAGCAAAGCATTCTGCATAAAAAGACGTTACGTTGGTTGACGTGACATAAGTAAGTAAAGCATCTTGTTCTTTTCTTCCTTGTCAATTCTCAAGGACTTTTGTCTGTCATCACATCACATCTTCTTCTCTCTCAATCCAATCCAGTAATCCAGTTGAGTACTTTTTTTTAAAGTGGCATTTTAAATGCATCAAGAATTCCATCAGTCTTAAATCATAGCATTTACTTGAGTCAAAAAGACTTTGACGAAATCCTAGTGATGGTGATCCCCATGCAAACTCAATTAGTTCAGATAAAAAGCTATATAACTGTAACTATAACTGTTAGAGAAGCATCTTTTTTCTCCACACAAATTTGATTTATACTTTCATCTCACCATCACGTAATTACGTACTCCACTCCATTCCTCCAGAAAGAATTAGTACTTTGCTTGAGAAATCATTGAGAACTTTTTCAGGGAAAATTGTGTCTCATGTCGTGACAATAAATATAATCTTGGAGAAGATGAAGATAAGTAAGATGAGTGGGAAAATATTTATAAAGATGATGTACACTACAGTGTACAGAATATCACTTACTTTACGTTACATACAACACGCGATCATATTCATCCTCAGTCCGAAGAATACCTCTTCTTCTGCTCCTGCTCCTGATTGTGATTGTGGTTGTGAGTGTTGAGCAAATAATGTCTTGTTTTTGTTGTTGAAAAGTGAAAGAGAAGAGACCTCTTCACTTTCAATTCTATGTACTTTATGGGAAGAGTGATGAAATGAATAAATACTTTCTGGATTGATGAGAGATGTAAAGCTGTTTGAATGAGAACAAGAGCATTTAAATTACAGAAAGAAGATAATATGGTCTCTAGATTTACAATCAAATTAAAGTTTTTTGGTTGGAAAACTTTTAGTAAATTACTCAATTACTTTTAGTTACTACACTACATACCTACTTCCTAACACTCACATTGAAAGGCATCGTAAATATGCTTTGCTTCAGCATACCTAACCAAGATGATATTTTCAATTTGGAAAAGTGTCAGTAAAAATTTCTTCAAAATCCTTGAATCATGTCATTAAAAAAGTTTTTATTTCTTTCAAAAAAAAGTAAGAGCTTCTTCGTCAAATAAGAATCTTCATTAGAGATTTGCTATTTCAGAAAAAAACAAAAACCTGAACCAACGAATGTCAATTGAGCGTTTTAGTGTTTTTATAAGACAATTTTAATGATGGGCTACGACTATATCCCTGCTGGGTTGGAGTTTAGCGAATTTTTTCTCACTTAATTAAGTGGCTTGGGTTCATTGGGAAATGGGTTTTAATCGGGGTTCATCGGGAAATGGGTTTTAATCGGGAAATGGGTTTTAATCCGGATTCATCGGGAAATGGGTTTTAATCCGGATTTACCGGGAATTGGGTTTTAATCGGGGTTCATCGGGAAATGGGTTTTAATCCGGGTTCATCGGGAAATGGGTTTTAATAGGGATTTACCGGGAAATGGGTTTTGATCGGGCTTCATCGGGAAGTGGGTTTTAAGAGGTTCCGTGGACAATAAAAAAAATTAGTAATTACTCTGCTTTTTATTCAATATCATCAAATTATGAAATGTTTTTATTTTTGCTCTGGAATTTCTTTTCTCTTGGCATCCTATTCTCTAATGAAGACTTTCTCTTGTCTGGTCTCAGTGAGTGAGTGAGTGGAGAGAATCGTACATATTTTCTTGTGGTTTGGTTTTGGTTTTGGCTTTGGTCTGATCTGACATGGTTTTGTGTTGTGTTGTGAGGTAAAAGTGGCAAGTGTTTTCATTCCGCCTGGAAGACGATGTATTAGACAGAGCTATCACATCACAAAAAGTATCATATCAATTCCTCCACTCCAACTCCAACCACACAAGCTTGCTTTTGCTTTTTACTTTTGCTCCTCCATTCTAGATCCAGATCCAGATCCAGCATTTCACTGCTCACTCCACTCCACCTCACTCAACTCAACCCTGTCCTGTGGAAAATGATTCCTTTGCAGGAA
>JAHZMX010003667.1:0-13872 GCA_027743895.1 Seira musarum
GTCAATTTACATCTTTAAACTGACGTACATAGTAAATCCAATCGTTGCGTGATCTTATTAATGTAAATAACTTCAATACGATACGAAGCAGCCGTAGCGTCATGCCATGAGAAACTTCAGTGTATTGTATGGGAATGTGAGAAACTGAACAATTACTTTTTCTCAATGGTGCATTATTGTTGTGAACAAAGCTTACTTATATATCGCACAATTTGTCTATGACCGAATCATTTCCACTAAAACTGGGTACTACAGGTATATAAATTAAGTAAAATTTAGCAAATATAACCGATGAAATGAATATATCCATATGCATCATCCTATATCGTTTGTGCAAATTCAAAAAAACAAAAATGTATTACAAACAATTAATCTAGAAGAACAACTTATGTTGTTGCCAAATGGGACTACTTTTTTTGCTATTTTATGTGCACAGATTGAATAGTTTGTGGTCGTGTCAATCTGAACATGTATGAAAATGTCAAAAACAAACTGGATTTATAATTCGCAACCCTCCGGTATAACATTCACATTCACGTGATTCAATGAATGAAGTTAGGTAACAAAATAGTAGAATGAGCATGACATGACGGCATTAATATGTGGGAAAGTGGAAATTCAATGTGGCATTTGGCTGTAAACAAATTAATTTACCTTAATTCCTCTTCATAAAATCAATCCGGAAAATTGCGGTTATTTCCAGCAAAAATTAAAGAGGCCTACGTTCCTAATTACTTTAGGTAGTTAGTATGACACAACATTACTAAATAAAATTACGTATTATCACGGATACAAAATGCAAACACTAGCAGAACAACATGTAAGAAAGTTTCCATCATTATCATATCATGATCTTGTAAGTAGTTTTTTTTCATTAGATTCAACTCTCCACCACACCAAAACTACTTCACTTCCATCAAATTGTATGATGTTCAATCTTGATCTTGATAGGGATTTTTTTTCTTATTATATTCCGTACCCATACTTGCAATCTCTATCTCCTCAAGATGCGTCGTGTTCAAAGCATGTTTTGTTACGCATGCGTACTTATATTTGTTTTGCCTTTTTTTAAATTAAAAGCTACCGACTATATTTAATGGTCGATGAAATGTAGAGAGTTCTATGAACAGGTGAATGGACATGGCTAGTGATAGTGATAGTTTAAACCGCTTATATAGATTATGGCTATTCCCACAAGGCCATGAAAAGTCTTCATGCGTACACAAGATTAGCATTCCCATCGAGCAAAGTGAATTGAATCAGGTGCATTAAAATGATACTACTTACTCATGCTGAATGGATACGGATTTTTGACCAACCGTATTTTTTCAATTTAACTCGATAAATAGTTTACTGTGATGTGATGGAGCGTTGACGTTTTAAGGTTAGTGATTACTTTTTCTATCGTTTCGACCAGCGGTAGTAGACACAGTATTTGATGGGTACTACGTGATCTCTAAATTCTCCATTGTCCATTATTACTCACAAAATCTTATTCCTTCCACTTTTGCCGATCTCCATCTCCTGGCTCCTCCACTTTTTTATTTATGCCTTGTTTGAGTTTATGAAAATCAGTGCAGCGCGTGCGCAGAAATATCTCTCTGCTCTGTAGCGCGTCATGCAGTCACTACATAACTCAAGTCCTCCAAAATGTCTGGCTCGATGGATTGTGTAAGTTGACTGACACTTGAAGTTCATCCATCCCACAAAGGATGCTAATTTGCTGGTAAATGGAATAAATTGAGTGCATAAAATGATCTGCCGCCATGTCATGTCATTCATCTCGTCGTCATCTAGTTTTCGTCGGATGAGTTCAATATGAAGTATGGAAAAGGACATGTTGTTTTATGTGTCCTGTACATACTCGCTAACAACTGGATTAGCAAAGAAATTGACGACATTCATTTCATTTACAACAAATTCAGCAAGATCAATTGAAACGATGAAAAAAGCAGTTATGTGTACTACCTAAATTTATAGATAATTGATCAATTAAGAAGACCTTTAGAGATATGTGTACATTAAACTTGTAAGGTTCACGTTGCAAAGTTTATTGCATATGCCCTACACGAATTTGTAATGACTGCATTAAGTAGAAAATGTAGATCACGAGCATAAAAAACCTACTAATGACAATCTATCCATACATCGCGAAATTTTTCTTGAAATGCAATCTTTGTCACTTGCTCTATCTTCACCCATTTCATTATTTACTTGACCCTGAAAAGTATAAGAACATTTTTAATGAAATGCCACTTTAGCAATATTATGAATGGCAAAATAATAGATAATGATGTACACAGCCTAGTAATTATCGAAGAATGTTATGTACTTTACAAATCGTTTTTTGAGGACATTTCTACTGAATATGCATGCCAAAACCGTACTTCAGATCACTTGTTTGTTCATTTAGCTTAAGCTCAAATGAATAATGTCATGTCTTAAGCTTTACCAAAACCACTTAAAAAGAACACTACGCTGGAGCGTATAGAGAAAACAAAAAATCGACTCCAAAATTGTTTCTGTACAATAAAAAGCGGATAGTCACGATTGATTTCTGGTTTCCATTCGCCAAATAAATTCCTTTCCAACGATGAAATTTTATTGTGACAAGTTACAAATTCATGTAGACAAATGATTTGTTTCGCAAGAGCTTAACAATCCACCTCTTATGTGTTCACGTACCTATACAGAGCAGTGGACTTTAGTTCATGAGAATCTATTCAACTCAGCAAATTTTTGCAAGACATTTGTCAAGCGAATGAGTCCTGTAACACAGCACATTAAGTCAAACAATGATTTTTATCCAAATTGCGAATGATTGAAATCCGTGAAAAATTGCTTCCTTCGTGTAAGTAATGTCGGTATGTATTAAAGTTGGATTCACAATGAATAACTTTGACTCGACTTTCTGCTACATTAATACAAGTCATGTTTGTCATGTCAGAGCTCATCATTTATTGAATTTCCATTACATTTAAAGGAATGACCTGTAGAGATTCATGGGTAAATTGGAGTTGTTGCGTAGTTTGCCTGAAGTTTTCGACCAATCGCTTCTCCATTGTTATTGTGCTATGTTCAGAAATTCTCTTTGTTTTGTTTAAAAAGACTTGCGCTTATGAAGTTTGTTTGCGGATTTTTTTAATGAGTAAATAACCAATTTTTATAGCGTTTTTCGTTTTTGCTACTCTTCATTCAGGAAGAGCGATTCTTTTGTCGACCGAATGAGACACGACTTCTCTGTGGGAATTCAATTACAGGATGCGATCAAAATTTTAAGCAAAAATAGCATAACTTCTCTTTGTTCAACGCATTGATTTACAAAATGCGGTAAATGTCCATTCAATTCAGTTCGTTGATTAGTTTGTCAGCCTTTGCGTTGCCTCAACTTTTGCACTACAAAATTCGCGTCAGAAATACGAAATCAAATAAAATGTCTTACTTTGAACTTCACTACTTTCATTCACATTTTACAATGTCCCGCGTTAATCAAACTATCTTATTGATTCTTCAACAATTTTATCTTATTATAATCAAGTCATGATGGCTTTATTCCTTATTTATTTGTTTATTAAAAATCCTACAGCTTTCATTCGCGTTATGACCTACATGTCACTTCCAGTCTATTTAATTTGCAGAGATTGATGTTAATTGACATTTTACTTTCTCTATTTGTCGAATGACAAAACCACATTTCATACTAGCTCATCAAAAGTAGCATGTCACGTCGCGTCTTATCACATCTATGATGTCTAGTCAAAGTAGGTGAAGCAGTAAGATGGTACATAAATTTCGTAATAAAAGGAAGTTTGTCAAAGCAGATTTTTTGATCGGTCAATGTAACGACTTTAATGAAGATGATTGATTTTTTATTAAGTATTATGCAAGCTAGTGTGAAGTGAATCATTACCTAAGCATAAATCAAGCCACGGTCCGACAGGGATTGCAGGGAGCAACTTCTATAAATTCCTTTTTCCTTCTCTTAAAATTAACATGAGCAATAATAATTGTCGGTAATGTTAAAAGTTATTACTTACTACGCTTATATTATTACAATCAATAATAGTTATATGGAATATATTCCTGCTGCAGGTGAAATAAAGGAGGAAGTTACGATCCCAAATACACAATTTATGAATACGAGAATAAATAATTGCGAATGTACGTAATTGACTACGAAATAAATTTGAGGATCTTTCGAGAATACCTGCAGGTGTAGCGTACTATAGTATGTCACTTGTCACTTCAATGGACTCATCAAAGTTTTATATATATCTCTATATTCGCTCATAAATTACCCTCCCTACCTTCCACATTGTAGGCTAATGTGATCAGCATTAATTTAGGTATGTCTTTTTCTAACAAATATAATATCCTCCTTATGGCTGTAATTGGCTTGTTATTCTATGTCATAAATCGCCATTATCATCTTCATAAGTGCTACGTGCAGTGAATCCGCTCCCATGATGCGTTGTTTTGTTCGGATGAATTTACTTGTTTAGAAAGTATTCGTAGATGCATTCTAATTTAGGTATATCTTCTTAAATAATCAGTTGCATAATAAACGGCAAGTGAAACGTCAGAATGGGAAAAAATCTTATTGATGCTCAGAAAATGCGTAAAGAATAAAATGCAAGAAGAATGTACTCATTTTAGTTTCCAATTTTACAAAGTTAATCATAATCATCAAGTGATCCAACAATAAAACAAGTAAGGAAGCAACAAAGTTGATCGAATCAATAATCCAACGATATAACAAAGGCGTCTGGAGTCATTCAAGGTAGGTCCTTTGAACATTAGCCAAAATCTTGCGTTCCAGGTAAATGCACATTCTCCTAACATGGCCTTCAACAAGAAACTTATATAATTTTTGTATAAATCGTGAGATGATATGATGAGTTACATTGCCGCATTCCACCTTTCTACAAACAAAAAGGCTTAATAGTCTATAATTGAGATTCATTAATGTTACTTACATATATAAGAGGAGTCATAATGCTTTTCTAGCTTTACAAATATAGGTATCAAGACTGCAGGAGCCGTAGGCCTTAATATTTGGCTCTTCCTGAGTGTCTGGGTCTTGGTATACATCATCGAGGATCAAATTCGTCTCTGACATTGACTTGACCCAACAAATCCAATACATATGAATGTGAATTATGTTGATCTGGTTTCCTAGAGTGAGTGACACCAAGAAATGGGAAGTCTCAATTGTTTGCAGCGTCTTAAGCTATAATTAAGGACAATAAAAAGATTTATTGCTTTCGGAATTGACAATTAACTCTCGTTTCGTGCAAAAATTTGATTTAAACCTAGCTAACGGGAGGTATTGAATGGCAAGTACCTCACAGTCTCAGCGTAAAAATGATTCTATAGTTAAGTGAAGTGAAGCTGAAAAGTGAAATGCTTCTACTAAATAAAATAAAGGTCAAGAGCAAAATGTGTAAATGTACATAAATAATATTTTTATGCATCGTGCATTCTACGTAACTTTTCACATCATCCTAGCATACATTGTAAATACTTAGCAATCAGATAGATTGAGGAATTTTTGGATTTAATTATGCACAAACAATACCGTTTCATAGAACTGTCTGTGTCGGTCTTGGACTATAATTAAAATTGGGTGGGCTATATACATACCTACGCATCAACAATGCAATGCAAAAAAAATTCACAAACGAACCATCATTCAGTTAGAGGAAATTGTCTGGCACTACTCACCATCAGTTTAGTAAATATTTATTAAGTATAGAGGTACCCATAAATAACCTTGTAAAATAATTTTATTGCGTCATATTTTTCGGAGAAAAATTATGAAAGAATGAATTTATTACGAAATGATTACTTTCCAAGGGCTCAATTTTTCCACTTCCGGCTTCAGCTTGGAATAATTAGTGATGACAACTCATCAAGGGCTGTAATATTTTTTATATTGAAAGAAAGAAAAGGAAATGGAAAGCCACAGAAGCTTCTTTTAGTGTGAAATGCGCTCAAAGTGTGGAAGCATGAGGATTATGGAGAACCAGTTTTGCTGAGAGGACATCCGTCTGATTTGGACATGCGTTATTGTGCGCATGATAAATTATGAAACAACGTCAACACGCTAACCTTGTTATTCTAGTTACTGATTATGATTGCACTATTCTAGTAAAGTCACCAACATTAAAGAGTATAGCCATTACAGTCATTAATGTTTGCTGGATGACATGAAATCGACAGTAGTAACGTCTATTGCATTGCTCAAGCATGTAATGATGTTGGCACGTACATGAAAATGTGCTCAAGCCAATTTTTGGCCAAATCCAATCAAGTTGGTGATTTACAAAATATTTTATTTCAATTTTAAAAATTATGATTTTATTCACTTATCCCCAAAGAATACATCTGTCTTGTGGATTCATACGTGATGATTTTGAACACTGCCATACATCAGAAAATTCTGCAAAATTCGAGAGAGGTCCCAGAATCCGATATTTAGGTGGACTATGCAAATCCGTTTCTATAAGCCAGTATTATAAAAGTTAAACTCTCAGTCGAATATACAAATTATAATAGTGCTATCAGGTTTCAAGATTTCTCTTGCCTATCATGTCCATCAATGCTGCTGGGTTCATATAAGAACACCAGCTCTGAGCAAATGATAGAAAGAAGATTTGTTCTGGTTCATATTTCTCCAAGCCTGGTAACCTCGGCTCTTGTTTCCCTCTTCCTTTAATGTAAAGTCTGTAAGCATTAAGAGCCTCTCGAACCCCTCCATTATCAGCTAGAAATTAAATTGTCAGTCAAAGGTACTCAAAAAAGTTATGTCAGTTAATTTCGATAGATAAAATCACCTATATTTTCTGCTAGTGTCCGCTTTCCATTTATCTGTGAAAGAACAATACTGATGTCATTTTCGCCTTGAAGCTTAAAGAAAGGTTACATGCTCAAGCTTACTGTATTGTTTGGCCCTGGAACAGAACCGAGTTCCGGAAACCAAAACTTTGAATACTGGTCGACAAAACATTCCGCTAGAATATCGAATTAAATTACTTAAGCCAAATAAAATTTCATCGAATTGAGTTTATTTCAGTTGGATACTTTGACTCACCTTTTTCAGTGAAGTCATCGAGGGTAGTTAAGCTCCACCAGGAATTCAGCCTGAAATACATAACATATTATGATAAAATGTTTGGTCACTTCAAATATACATCTTAAGAATCAAAATTATGTTGGCTGACCTGCCCATTTCATCGCTGAATCTCCCTAAAATACAAGAAAAAAGTTTTTATTTTATATTGTAAAGAACTAAATTAAAAGAAAGTTCGGAAATCATTAATATAAAAACCTGTTGTGTCGAACGCATGAGTCACTTCGTGTCCCATCTGTGAAGATGATCACGTAAGAATTTTTTCCGAAGTTCATGGCAATTTTTAAAACCAAGTGTAAATAAATATAACTTACCACTGACCCTAGTGCTCCATAATCAACTGCTCTGAAACGCGAGAAAGGTTGAATTCCAACTGAATTAGCGCCTATTATAAAAGTAACGACAGATTTTTCTTACCTCAATCCCATTCCAATGAATGGTTCTTGGAGAAACCCAGCTGGAATAGCTAAGGGGTAATTATAGTATTTTATGAACAGAGTAAATCGGCAAAATGATAAAAAGAGTAGTCTTAAATGCTGATATTTGTAAAATTCTTACTAACTGCATTCTGTCCATCAATTAGTTATATTTTGTTGGGTTTTCAAATGCCAATTATCATTTGCCAACAACGTTTTTCAGTTTGCCCCAAAAGCACTTTAGCATAGTTGGATTTAGTAAAATATTTGAATGACATTTTTCCTTAAAAAAATAATCTCATCCGATTCTTTAAAGTTGCAGTGCGATTGAAGCTGGAGTTTGAGTTAAATTTTGGAGTTGGCAAATGATGGATCGGGATTTGAAAACTCGACAAAATATCGAAGTTATCCTGCCTGTTCATCATCGTAAAAGCAATCAGCTTCTGCCGGGCTGTCATCGGCACTGGTCCAGGTACGATCGACAGGAAGCGTAAAATCTTTAAGTTGCTTTTCAGATGTCCATTTCATTAGAGTAAGCATATTTTCGAAAAATGCCTCGCTGGTGAAATGAAGGCCTTCGTAATATGCATTCACCATATCCGGATTGGGAAGCCATTTCGGGTAACCCAAATACGCCTTTACTTTTTCTGCCTTCAAAAGTGCCTTTGCTTTCGTGGTTTCATCCATCCAATCAAGTCTGGAAACAATGCCCTTGAAGGATTTTATGATGTGACCCACTAGCTCACGCGCCTATAAGCAGCAGCCCAAGCATTCGTTCGGTCACTAGTAAAATGCATGATTTAGAATAAATATTTTCTTGTTTCACCTTACCTCATCAATTACTCCAGGTTTCACATAGCGGAGAACATACTTGTGCGTCATTGCAAAAGGCATGGCTTTATCCAACAGGTTTACACACTCTGTCCTCCTACAACGTTTTCAATTTTTCAAAACGTGTGTTTGTCAAAATCCTCAACTGTAATAATGGTTACAAAATATTTAAGTGTTTAGTGCATAAAAGTGGCGAACCTGTTAGGGGACGAGTCTGTTCCATCTACAACTGCAGAGAAAGTATGAAAATAGTCTCGAAACTCTCTTGAAATGTCTTTCCCGAATGTGTACAGAAGCTGCCACATTAAGTACATGTCTGAAAACATGCGATAAACATTTTAGTGTCTGTCATGCAAAAATAAAAATTCAAATTAAAGATAGCGAAACACACGCAATTCATCGATGGGAGTTCGATAAAGGATGACGGCCAGCTTTTCAATGTACCAAATGTCGTTTACATTAACTGTGAATTCATCGGTTATTTTAATGTCCGATAATCCTTCAAATAAGGTCTACCATATATTCAGTCCAGTTAAACTGCTCGGGGTCAACCATTCACATCAGATCAATCACGACAAGAATTTAATGACTACACTTTTTACCTTGCAAACTTACAATTTCTCGTTTGTGATGAAAGACGGACTTATGAACTCCCGTTGTATCTCTGGGAAATCTAGACCAGGTATTCCTTGCCACAGTTTCAGGTCCGAACGCGCTCTCATTGTTAAACATTCTATTTAGTTCCTTCAAGGTTAGGAGATTGGACTTTTCTGGTTTCGACATGTCTTCTGTATCTGTTGAAGACTTCAAAGAAAAGATAATTTCCCAAATTGAAGTGCATTTCATTTACAATACTATTCCAAACAAAGAAAGTGCTTCTTACAAGGGCAAATAACTGGTCAAATGCAGAGATCTTTTTGATTGATTTTTTCAAGTCCTTCATATACTCATCAGGCGCTCCAATTTTGTGGCCGATTTTATAAAATACTTTCTCCATCAGGGTTTCATATCTATAAGTAAAATTTTCATTTGGACAAGATATGTCTAATCTAATCGTCAGTTTAGTTTGTAGGAAATTATGCCTGCGTACGCATGAACAATATTAGGTGCATAAAGAAATGCAGCTTTCGGGATCGGCAGTTCCGGTTGGTCTATCTAAAAAGTTTAAGATACTCCATTGAAAACATTTCGAAACAGAATACTGCTGATAAAATTACTAACTTACAAATATCTGATTTACAGACGTATTGTAATAACTTGGAGCGATGCTGATGTCAAAAACATAGTCTTGTCCCATTGATTGATTTTTTCAAGTCCTTCATATACTCATCAGGCGCTCCAATTTTGTGGCCGATTTTATAAAATACTTTCTCCATCAGGGTTTCATATCTATAAGGAAAATTTTCATTTGGACAAGATATGTCTAATCTAATCGTCAGTTTAGTTTGTAGGAAATTATGCCTACGTACGCATGAACAATATTAGGTCCATAAAGAAATGCAGCTTTCGGGATCGGAAGTTCCGGTTGGTCTATCTAAAAAGTTCATGATACTGCATTGAAAACATTCCGAATCTGAATACTGCTGATAAAATTACTAACTTACAAATATCTGATTAACAGACGTATTGTAATAACTTGGAGCGATGCTGATGTCAAAAACATAGTCTTGTCCCGTTTCCCTATGTATCATTGCTAAAGATTTTGCAATTGACTTTTGCGGATCAACTAGTCTCTTGATTAGATTTATCATTGGCTCCCAACCAGCCGTCTCAATTGCATCTTGAAAGTAATTTTTCAGAAACAATCAATTCAATTTTGTATTTTACCTTGTCAATTTAATCAATTCTGACTTCATACCTAAATCTACACATGAGTCATAAATAATTTTCATTTGTTGCAAAGCCTCAATATCGTTTCTTGTGATGCTCTCTGTTAAATCTAATAAATTAATTAAAAGACGTCACGTAAGTAATGACTTAAATACCAAACTCATTTGTTTAAATATATCAGTCGCACAACAACTTTCGCCAAATAGAACCAACCTCTCAAGTGTCCAATTATCCTATTTCTCATAATTGTTGTGTGGTCAAATGTGGCTACGCTCGCAACCGTAGATGTGTCGGTAATCCAATTTCCACATGCAAATTTATGAAAATCTGTACATGGATCAACAGATTCATCCATCGTCCTAAGGAATAATGTGGCTGTTCTTGTGCATTCTTTAGTCCGACATATCTCAAACGGTGCTGTATAAAATTGAAAGTTTTAGCGGATTTTAACTTTAATACGGTGCACCACATGTCAGTAATCACAATCAAGGAATAAGTACTTACGAAATGTATGGTAATATAAATAAGCAAATGTCCCAACTAACGCCGAAAGACCTACGATGAGCAGGCACAGGAATGTAAAACTGCATGCCACAAGCTTGCAGTTGGGGTAAAATAGATACATGCTACTTGAACTATCAACACTGCTTCTGGAAAAATTCAAGGAGTACTTTTTAATCATCCAACTATGAAATAATAATAAAAAATTATTCTAAATTACATACTTGTTAGTCGATGATTCAGTCTCTAAATTACAACTGACACTAGATCCCTTCCTCCCTCCGCCGCTAACCCCGTTGCCAGCTGAAGCACTCAGGTCACTAAGATTGGTTATATCACTTCGGGCATCAGCATCTTCCGGTTCCTCCATGAAATTAGTTTGTGACACTGAACGACCCCATTGCCAGCTGAAGCACTCAGGTCACTAAGATTGGTTATATCACTTCGGGCATCAGCATCTTCCGGTTCCTCCATGAAATTAGTTTGTGACACTGAACGCAAGTGAGAATCTAAATGACTTCCGGCGTTGTTATTTCGCCGGATCGGCAATTCAAGAAAATGCATGATCTCTATTATTACTTCACTGCACAAACGAAACGTAAATACTAACTAAGGCTCTTTAACTCTCCCAGAAAGTAGGGCAAATGAAAGTAACAGTTTGCTAATCAATGCGTATCTTTCCACTCACAATCAGATTTTTTTCTCAAGAGGTGATAATTAATCCTTCAAATATTTCACGTACACAAGAAAAATATATGAAGAATTTCATTTTGCTTTTCTAACCGAAGCTTTAAAAATCAAAAACTTCAAAAAAAAAAATATTGAAATTTTTTTACGACAAATGAAAAAATCCTTCGACCAGCCCGACGAGTATAAACGTAGCTTTTAAAATAATTGCATTGCATTGTTCCTTCTTCCGACGTGTTTAAATCGTGTAAGCACGTACAGTCTAGAAGATGATCAATAACCATTTTGGCGAGGCTTTGGTTTAAAAAATGATGATTAAATTAGCAGAGATTTTTCAACATACGCATGTAATAGAAAAGTAAGAATTTTCTTTTGCATAGCACAACATTGCTTGCAAGTCATTCTAAGAAGATCGTAATTTCATTGTGTTGAAATAGTATGCCTTCTTAATTAAGAATACTCAGACTTTCAAGAACACGCGACGTTAATAAGGTGAATAGTGCAAAACTCCTGTTGCAAAAATCTGGAAGCTACATAATACTTTGTACTAAAATTGTAGACGCCAATTAGTTAAGTAAATGTATATCATAATGGACAACCCGTCTTCAGGAGGAGGAAAAGTGACGAAGATAAAATGAGCTAGAATTTATGGTAGCAAGTAGCAGTAATATCAATATTCTTACACTTTTGGTACATATGTAATGTAGGACCGTATTTATGAACACAAAAATGAACATTCAATAAATATACATAATGAGCAAAAATTGAAATCATTATCCAAATGTTTTGTCATTATCCTTAAAATTTTTAATGCTTTTGAATGTATGTACTTCTTTTTACTCTGAATGAATAATTATCAAGAAAAAGACTAACATGATTACATCCAGTCTTAAGACTAGAATCTAAACACCAACACTAAACGTTGAAGTATTGGAAATTAGTCCGCATCTTACAAAAGCATGAAAATGTTTTCCGAGACGCATGTGGAAAGGGGGAATAATCTTTATTTGCATATTTTAAAATTAAACAAATGTCAGGATTACCAATAACTTGGCCAATGATAAGGGCCAGGGTTTGAAATCTAATAAAAACGCAGTAATTTATTCAAAGTTAAAACAGTTTTTGATGACCACAAAACGAGATCAGTATGTAAAATTTAAAATGATAGTAAGATGCTTTTGGCCGATTACACAATTGCACTATGAACACGTTCAAGGAGTGCTTAGCAATTTGTCGTAATCAGCTTCCGACACCAAATAAATGCGCATTCCTTTGTGTGAAAACTGGACCACACCTTGATAGGCCCCTCGGTGGATTCCAGACTAAATAACAGTTCAGATTTGTTGAATTTTTGCAAACTTACGAGAATGTCAGAAGTTTAAAGATCTGATACCTTCGTATCACTCATTAGTCCAAACCTATTCAAATTATTTTGTAGGGATGCTGCGTTTTCGCATTTGAGTAAAATTGAAGATGGTTTTAAAGTATTTTTGATCTTCTCTAGGACAAAAGTTACGTTTTGAGGATGTGGTTTTGAAATTACATCAGATGACTTAAGCTTTTCAATCAGTAATTTGTCATATTTTGCCTAAAATTATAAGGACTTTGATTATCTTTTGATTCAAGGACAGATGCATGTATTTTTTCAGAATGAGTGCTTATCTGTAATACCTTCTTTAAATAACTCAAATCCATCTTGGTAAAACTGATCGACTTATTGTTTAGAACAATCGTCTTCAAGTGCTCGTCAAAATACTGTCCTCTGTAAAACATTTCGAATCCGATCATAACCGTATTATAAAAATGAGCGTTATAAACAACGTATTTACGAGCTTGCACCCATCCGTCCATAAAATGAACAACTCACAAAAATTAGTTTAGTGCTTCAGACAACAATAAAAAAGCCAATATACCTTATTACCATTACCCTTTAGGCCATTTACTATTTAGCTCATCCCAAAGAGATTTTTGTAGCATCCAGCCCAATCCAGGAAAGAAACTAAAATTGATTAAAATACTTAACTAAAATAAGGATTCGCCATAAAAAATCTTTCCATTGCGATTTTTCATTCGTACTCGCTTCTATGAAGTAAGTCGGGAGAGTTTCTATCGATCAAAAGCGGTTTTCCGTTGTCATTATACGCGCTGATACACCACAAACTTGAATCCTCCTCAAGTAATGGATGGGTTGCCGTGAAGTATTCGAAAAAGTCCGGAGAAATATCTAAGTCATCTAAGCACATTCAAAACTGTTATTCTTAATTAAAGATCTCGCAAGAAACCGCCGACAATCAATGACGAATAATAACCTTCAATAATTATGACACTTTTGTAACCTCTATCCATGAACATGTAGTTCAAAGCCCAGTGGTAGTGTGCAGCTAATTGATAGTACTCTACGATAGTTAAAATTTTGATAAAGAACATGCAAGTTTCAAACTGAACTTTTTATATTGATTTCATTAGATTCCAGTG
>JAHZMX010003668.1:0-37647 GCA_027743895.1 Seira musarum
AGTAGAAAGAAATGATAATAATTTCACCGTGAAATTGAGAATAATATTTGATTGCAAATGTAAATGAAGGAACGTTTGTTCGAGCAAAATATTCCGTTCTTCTTCTTCCTTTCAAAATTTTCCTGTGAAAGTTCATGTATATAAATATTTTAAGTTTGGAGATCATCACTTAAATTTTAAAAAATATATATTATCTCCATCTCCTAACTCAGTCACAGTGGTGAGCTCACAGATCACTAACATTTTACAAGTAAGGCCAAAACAGAAGATTAAAAGACTGCATGAATATGCTAAAGTCTGGGAAGTTCTATGAATAATAAAAATTAGTTTGAAGAGCAGTCGTAAAGTTTTTTGGTACACATTTGATTAGAAAATTTTCCTTCTCGTGAATAAGTTCTTGCCAGCTTGTTATATTGTGTAGTAGGATGAACGCGTGTAAGATGTGTATGCCTCTATGCATGTGAAGGAGTGAAACATTGTAAGAATATATGGGTTAATTATCTGAGGAAGCTAGTTTTTCGCATGATTTCGACCTCCTACTGCTTTGAACACGTCTTCTCATCATCAGTACCATTTCTAGAGTGGTGGAAGTGGTTGTTTTGAGATTTTTATTAAAATACATACTTTATTTGAATATGTATTTTTTTTACTGCTGCTGTGCCATGATTTACCTGGCAGGCAATAATATTCATAAGTTTGGAGTTTTTACAGCCTTTGGACAGAATCCCTGTAAAGACGAAGTTAGGCTCATACAAATATGTAGATAATGCTCAATAACGAGTAGATTTCTTTTTTGGCAGGAGCCAGGCTAAAACAATTGTATGCTTTTACTCTTCTCTGTCTATTACCTTTTTTACTCTTATGTTGATTATGATTATTATTACCATGTTTTATCATAAAACAAAAGCGTCATTTATTGAGATTTTTATTAAAATACATACTTTATTTGAATATGTATTTTTTACTGCTGCTGTGCCATGATTTACCTGGCAGGCAATAATATTCATAAGTTTGGAGTTTTTACAGCCTTTGGACATAATCCCTGTAAAGACGAAGTTAGGCTCACACAAATATGTAGATAATGCTCAATAGCGAGTAGATTTCTTTTTTTGGCAGGAGCCAGGCTAAAACAATTGTATGCTTTTACTCTTCTCTGTCTATTACCTTTTTTACTCCTATGTTGATTATGATTATTATTACCATGTTTTATCATAAAACAAAAGCGTCATTTTCGTTTCAGGATCTTCCAATTTCTTATTACTTCTTTGTTTTATGACTTGAGGAACTACAATTTCTATTACGCTTGCTGCTGTTCGGATCGTGAGTGAAGGCTTGAGATTGAGACAAAGTAGGATATGGAGACGGTCATGGTCATGCACTGACAATTCCACTAGATCAAAATTTGAATGAGAAATGAACAACTGGACAGGGTATTACAAACAAATTACAAATTGTATGGCTTATTCGTGAAGTTAATTTTTGGGGGTTTTAACAAGATAGGCAAGTTTCAGATAGATTTAACTGATAATGTTAGTTAGTAAGTAATTAATGGGGATGTTTCTAGCCAAAAGAATAAAAGGTTTTACGCGGTGACGATCATGCAAATGGATTTCAAATTTGAGTAAAAATTTTAATTTTCAAATTTTTTATTCATTCCAAGAAAAAAAAAGCTTGTTCCTGTTCCCACTTTGGTAAGTAGAGGTTGATTACAACAAAGTGAACAAGTATTTTGACTCACTGAATAACATTATCTTGTGTTATTATTCGTCTTTTATTTATTGCATTAAAGGTTAAAAAATTTTGAATGTGATATAGATATGTATAATTTACCGATTTTTCATCCTTCCCTTGGCCCTAAAGGGACCAAAAAACAATCTGTCCACACTCCATGGGGTCCTTTCTTCCAGTTGAAAAACTTTATAAAAATAGACTTGTTGCCCAGAAATCTCTCCAAAAAATTACGTACGCATTTGATATTTTTTTTTTCTAAATTACTTTGTAGTATAGAAGTTATCAGCAGAAAAAAGTATGATTGTGAGGTGGTATGCATTCGAAATTAAACTACTTGAGCCAGACAAACATTACGTATTCCTTTTAATAATGAATAACTAAGCAGCATAATAGTTTAGATGGCATTGAATAGAAACTTGTTGTGAATATTTAAATGCTGTCCTTTTTACAGAAAATTTTCGACGCATCAGCAAAGAATCTATCCGCTGCTGAAGAAGGAGAAAATCCCGAGAGTGAGTGAGAGAAGATTTTTGAAGTAAGTGACGTGATAAGTTACGACGGACGCTGACTTTATAGCTTTGAAAAACATTGTTATTCTTTCTGGTTTACACGAGGTTAAATGGTGTTTTCATTTTATAAAAGCCTCAATGGCCCACGCCTACTTTCATTTCCATCTCTCATTCCTGTCTCCACTCACAGCAGTAGTCAAATGATGGGCATTTCATTTTCATACGTAAATAGCTTCGAAGACTTTGAAGAGTACCCAAAAAAATGAATTCCTTTTTCTTTGGTCGAAGCTTCTTCCACAAGAGAAATTCCTTTTTGGACCATTACATTAGTACAACCTTTCCTTTGAAAATGTAAAATTTAAAAAAAAATTTAAAAGTTCAATTACTACAACTTTAACCTGTCTGCTGAAATTCATCATCGTTGATATTTATCACTTATTGTAACGGCAACGGCTATGGTATAGCTCCCACATTAAAACTGCTTTGCAGTAGGGAATCTAGATGAATAATTACAAGATTCATGCATGCGCATTAAAATAAATATTTTCTGAGTCATGAGCCAACTTGAAACTTATTACGAGAAAATCACTGCCAAAAAAATCAGTTGACTTTGGTGGGGGTACCTATTGAGAACTATGAAACATTGTGTATTCCCTCCTATCATTTCTTGTTTAACAATCGTCGAATTCGCATTCATAACAGGCAACAAAGAATATCATGCGTGCCCGATAAAGAAAACCAGACTCTGATTTAATTTGCAATTTAAAACGATCTTAAAAAGCAATGAGAATCTAAACATTCTAGTGTAGTGCATGAAAATTACAGAATCATTTTTTATGCTTATTAAAAACTTTCAGGAAATTCCCTTTAATCACTACAGATCCTTTGATATCATCACTTGATGGATTTTTAATTGGAATTACTATGATTTCATTATTACAAAAAGGAGTGCACCTACAGCTACTTTAGATATCTCACCCGTCTCGTCTCGTTTGAAGCTCGGCAAAAATTATTTCTTTGAAGGAAAGAGTAAAAAGGAATTTATAAAATGTAAATAAATCGGCAATAATTTTCTTGTTTGCGAATATCTCGTATACTTTCTTGAAAATTAAAATAGTAAAACTTAATTGCTTATTTGAGTGATAGAACAAGTAACTGTATTCAAGATAATAAACCCAATGTAGTTTTTATACATGCAGCATTTGAGTTGAGGCTGAGTAAATAAAAAATAATAATAAATTTTTGTTTAAGTAATCATAATCATATTTTAGTCTGGTTCTGTGTGGTGATATTTTTTGTTTACTTTCAAAAAACTAGAATACTTTTTTTTGCATTTGCGTCTAATGATAATGATGCTGATGGTGATGATGATAGAAAAATCATTAATTTACATTGCACATGACCCTAATGTTACTCTGTACATTTTGTTAAAGCCTTAGTTATCTTAACTAACACAAAACTCTTTACTTAAGCTTACAATGCCTTGCCCCAAAAAAACTAATCATTATTCGGTTTTACTTGTCGTTGTTTCTGTAATAATAAAGATCCTTGTTAGTACAAACAAAAATGTATTTATTGTTTAATGAAGTAGGTACAGGTAGTAGTAAAATTACGATGTTAAGAAATACGTGAAAATGTGAATGGGAGTCAATAAAAGAGAACATATATTTTTTCATTCTCAATTTTAATTTTGACATAAAAACCCTCAAAGCTACAAAATTGCCACTGTATTTCCCAATAAAAAAGGGGAAATTTGTTGAATGCAACGCTGTCGAGCTGAGGCAAAAAGTAAATTAGGTATGGATGGACATAAAAATGCGTGGATGATCATAAACATTCTCACAGTCTTCATAAAATATTTAGATATTTCACTCATTTCAAAAGATAATATCCAAAAGTAATATCATATCTCTAGGGCCTTTAATGGTTTGATTTAAGAAACTGTAAATTTCTTGGCGAAATACAATCACATGAATGGGTGTACATTCTACGGACACTTTGAATACGGTTGAATGAAAATGCTAAAGTGGATTGTGATGTGATGTTGTCGCTGAATCGTATCCCCGTTTTTTATGGCAATCTCAGAAAAAAAACATTGCCACCGCTTTCATTTTAATTTTGTGATAATGGCCAATAGATGACGTGCAAAATAATTATGTGCGGTTAAAAATGCATTAAGGATAGATAGAACTTGTTACTGGTGCTCCAATCCGTGTCCTTTAGAGAGACGATGATTGAAATGCATGATGATGAGATCACGATGACGTTAAAAATTCCCATTCTTTTAGTAGAAAAAACCAAATAGAATGAATACGTTACGTTCAAATCGATACAAGATATTATTTGTTTTAGCGACTTTATTACCTCATGAAATGGTCATTGGTACGAAAGTAAATCAAATGGGGATGGGCTTAAAATTTACGCTTTTTTATTTGATTCGCCATCGCTTTACAAATTATTACGCATTCAAGATGCGTAAAATATTTTCAAACATTGTAAGTAAAAAGTAATTGGTTCGTTCGTGGCCACGGCTATCGACTTTTCTCTCGGGTAGAGATAATCCATATGATATTTGATCGTATGAAACAAGAGGACCTTATAAGGCTTGACGACCAGTGCTCTAATGTCGAAATGAAGGTAAAAGATGAGTTTCATTTTACAATGATGACTTGTCTCGACTTAAGGCGATGACGATTTAAGAACATCTATTCTCATTGGATATTAGGAAAATTTATTCACGTCAAGTGAAATGCTCGCGGACAAAAGTGATTTTTAAGTGAAAAGTGAACTAGTCTGTGAACATTCCACATTCCGTAGGATGTGCCTTTGTATTCTTTAAAAAATCCATTGTGCATAATGATCATTGCCATTATTATCATGATACAATGTTGATTCAGTTTGATACGGTGCAGCCATTCACCTGACATTTTAGTGAATCTTCAAAAAAAATTATCAGGATCAAAGGAAACCCACGCTTACAGAATACATTAAGTCAAACATATCAAAATCAAGAAAGCTCATCATCATTTTAATCTTTTGAATGCCATTAAACATCAATAATATTTCAATGAACTTTGTGGCTCTGACCATTTAAGGGAAATCGACCTTTTACGACATAAATGGACCAGCTCTCCAATTCCAACTTGCATAAATTCTGATGAGATTATGTATTCCGTTCAAAGTCTTTTTCATTTTTTATGTGTTTTATGGTAAAATTATCAGGATCAAAGGAAACCCACGCTTACAGAATACATTAAGTCAAACATATCAAAATCAAGAAAGCTCATCATCATTCTAATCTTTTGAATGTCATTAAACATCAATAATATTTCAATGAACTTTGTGGCTCTGACCATTTAAGGGAAATCGACCTTTTACGACATAAACGGACCAGCTCTTCAATTCCAACTTGCATAAATTCTGATGAGATTATGTATTCCGTTCAAAGTCTTTTTCATTTTTTATGTGTTTTATGGTAACATAATAAGCGATTTAAGAGGCAAAAGTGCACGCATCTTTTAAGATTGAATTTACGATGATTTAAAACAAATGCCCTCCCGTCTGCATTGTTTTTCATTTTCATGTCTGTGAGCCTCTCAGAAAATGAGCTAATTTACCAGGTGATCATCAACAATGCTTTGGGTACGCTTTTATATGAAGGCATTAAGGAAGCATAATATTATTTTCCAACTCAAACCTCATTACGAGGTTATCGTCATTTAAAGAGCAGCAGCAGCAACAAGCATCAAACTTCATTTTCTTTTTTTTTCTTCTTCTAACTTCCATGTCTGCATGCAATCATGGAGGTCTTTAACAAAAAACGGTGAAAAACCAATCAATCACTAGTCATCCCTCTCATTCTCCTTTACCAATTTTTTACTCATTCTTTCTAGCTCAAAGAAAAATGATGAATTCTAGATGAGATTCCTCCTTTTTTGCTCGTTTTTTTCGAAATGTTGATCATCATCATTGGCATTGACCAGTGAGTCTGAGTGAGTCGCATTCGATTGATGCTCTCTTAAATGTTTTGTAGTTCCCCATGCATTCCATAGTCTCAATAAACAAAATATTCTCTTTCATGATTTGTTGATCATTTTCCTCTGTTGTTTTCAATCTCACAAAAGGAACATTTTCATGTAAACAAATTGCTCCATAGATTCTCCTCAGTTTCTATAAAAAAACACTACACCAAACGCACCTTTATCCACCCTCTTATTCTCATTCACTACTTATATCTTTTTCCTTCAAAAAAGAGATTTTTTTTCTTCGACATTTTCTTCAAAATATCAAAGTGCTCTTTATGGTAATTCCAATACAATCCAAACAGAAGAGATTCATGTGTGCCTTCAATCTCTTTTCCCTTTGCCTGCATAATCAATACATTTCCATAAAGGATGTTAGGTACGTGCAGAAGAACAGCAAACATTTTCTCCGAGAGGATTGGACTTGTGTGAGCATTTACCAAACTAAATATTGAGCAAATACAACATTAGCATTTCACTACAAAGTGGATCCCTTTTCCCTATCTTTTGCATACCTTTTTTTTGCTTCAAGGTATAAAGCTTTTGCTTACATTTTCGAGGAAAAAAATCTGCTTTTTCCAGTATTAAGTGAGTGAGTATTCCACCATTCCACGCAAAAGCTTGGACGAGTATTTTTTTAGAGAATAAGTAAAGCAGCTGGCCTCCTCTTTTCATCTCGTCGTCCTCTTCTTCCCACATCCTCCTATCTAATTTGAAATTCTCTGGATTTTCTCTCTGTTTGTACGCTTTGTTGTGTACTTTAGGCAAATTGCGTTTTTGTCCAGTCATCCTCCTCCTCATACTTGTTCTTATGTATCATATCCACACATCCATGATTTCAATACTGAAGAGCGTAAAGGAGAGTTTAGTGCTTACATAAAATGGGGAATAAATGAGAGTGCGTTTTTCATAAAATAGGAAAAAAAGATCAAAAGAGATTGAAAGTCTTTTGGGGAAGCATACTTTACTCGGATAAGCATACAAAAGGACTCCCTCACAGAATTCGGAAAATGTAGGCTGACTTGTTTATTCAATGCTAATATGTATGCAAAGGCTACTTTTATATAAAAAAAATGGGGGAAACTTCTTCAAGTAAAAAATAGTTTTTTTTTATTTTGCATTTCAAAGGGCGGTGGTGGATGGTGCATACGATGATGATGCGTCAGCCTGATCCTTCGATGAAGTAAGACAGATTTGGAAAATAATAATATTAAAAAATCACAATGATCCTTGATGAATTTCTTCAAGAAAAACTGCCGTTTTACATCTTATCTTTAAAAACACGCAAAGATATGGGTAGTTTTGTCTGGCAAAAAACATCTACGATATCTATATTTATAGTGTGTATAGCTGTGTAATGATAGGACACGAATATGTGTCAGGAAGATAAATAAATACAGTTTTGGCCACAAAAGCCTTAAGAAAAGTACCTAACCTACCTTCACTTCACTGTGAAGAATTCCAACAAAACTGGAAGACGAAGGATCCTTTAAAAAAGGAAATCTCTTTCTTTCTTGGTGGTAAAGCATAGTAGTGCTTGCGTAATGATGATAGGAGAAAAAAAAATCTTGCGGTCAAGGTCTTTTGAATTATGCGATGCATTGTTGGGTTCTTGAAGAAAAATGGGTAATGTTCTGCTTAAAAGGGATGTTCATCAATAACTGTATTACGTATTTCTATTACTGGGAAATATTTTTAAACCATGAAGGGTATCTGTAAAAACACATACTTCTTAATCCAGTGATATTTGCTCATGGATCTTATGGGAAATCGATAAAACCTGTCATTTCAATTTGAATAGAAAATAAGGGAAATGTGTAATTCCTTAAAAAATAAATAATCGTTATGCACGAAAATAAAATATTTAATCTAGTAAAAAAATATTCAGAACATTGTCATTGCCCATTGCCTTTTCAAAATTCAAGAAACACAAAATTTTTTTTATGCTTCACTAGCTTTCCAAGGAATACTAAAGACTCTGTTGATACTTCACCACCCTTTCCTTTTCCGTGGGATGGGATGGATGCAAGGGTTCATCTTCTAATACTTCTCGTTAAAATTACGTACGTACATAACTAATCACTAACAATTTACATTTCTGAGAAAAAAAGAGGAAAAGGGATATTCAATAAGTATAATGTAATGACGATGTTTTTATATGTTCTCACCTGAATTTTGGTTTAAAAAGGACAAAGCATTATGTACACAGCTCTTACTCTTGTCCATTGCGTCACCGTAACATGCACATATGTGAGCTATATCCTCTTTTTTTAACCTTTTTGGTAAAAAAAACTTGTCTTGATGAAAAGATATTTGTTTTCAACTTCCTTTTCCAGCTCAGATTTAGGTTTTCCTATAAAAAGCAAAATGCTTTTTGTTCTCACCGATCCCAAACAATATCACAAGTGCTCCTCAATTTTTTTGTATAAAAATGGAACTTGAGTCTTTCCAAAAAAATTATTCACAGGTTTTTGTGGGATAAGAACGAATCGGAAAAAAAATTAATAAAAAAGCTGGGAAGGTTTTTACACATTTTGAAGGGGTTATTTTTATACAAAAATCTATCATTTTACTTTAACCTTTTTTCAAAGAGTTGACTCAAAAACATAATTTGTAAGTGTAGTTGATACGATACATAAAGGTTTAAACATTTTAAAAAGTACCAAATCGTGGAAATCTTATAAATCTTCTATCACAAAATATGGAAAAGTAAGGGTTACACAATCCAAACGTATGGGAAAATTTCCGTAAAACGTGTTTACTTTCCAGTAAAAAAAATTGAATAGAAAAAGTGCAAAAAAGAGGAAGCTTCATCTTGAATTTTAATGAATCTCCCAGTTTCCCATGCTTTACTTTAAACAGTATAAAAAGGCTTAAGTCTACCCCTTCCATAATTTTGGAATAAGATTTATTCTTATTCTTTTAAAAACTTTCACATGTATTTTCAGGATTTTTATGTAAAACTGACTTAATGTTGCATACATTTTCTTGGAAAAAATGTTCCCACCTTTGACAATACCATTAAGCCAGAATAGTAATTTTTCCTGAATAAATTATACAGATTTCTGGTATCAAAATTTACGAGAAAATTCCATTCATTTGAATTCAACACGGATAAGAAATCTCACGTAATGCACATCCATTTCGTTAAACAAACAGGAATCGACAGGCAGACTTGTAGCGCTCATGCGTGTTTGGAGTTTCACCCTCTCGTAGAATGTGCGGTAAGTAACCTCTTCTTTCAACATTGATTTAATCAATCAAGCAATTGATCGACATTACTCGTTATACCATCTCCGAAAGTAAATCAGAAACGTCGAATTTCAAGATGAAAAAGAGTGAAGGGCTATTACAGCCGTGCCACTACTACAACCACACCACACCAGTTTACCTCATTGTATCGCATCATCAGCATCGTCTTCTCAAACAATTTTCGATAATCTCTCGATAATTTTTGTAGCCCAGCCCAGTATTTACAGCCCAGATGGAGTGATGAATATCTAATGAGATCATGTAGAGCTCATCATTTCGAAAGGAAAGTGGGAGATGGTAAAGACACAAAAACAGGTTATTTACATTGCACCTACATAGGTACATCAAAATTTGGAGCATTTTACAACAGATCAAATTTTAATATTACAAATAAGAAATCACTTCATCATATTTCAAATGTTTATGATATGAAAAAAAGCAATATTCATGGTATTGCTGTCAAGCAAATCAACATTTCATCTTTGTTTTAGGTGATGAACGATTTCTCATTTTCTCAGGGAGGTTTTCGTGCAACGACGATGATGAGATGAGGAGGATATTGTGTGGTGAAGTAATACCTACACATTACTCACCATCACACTGCTTTGCTGAAAAATATGTACGACAAAAAAACTGGGAATTATGACGAGTTGTTCTTCTTACAAGACCATTATCCTGCTAATCATCCAAAAGTCCTCTGTTTGTAATGCATACATTAGAGGAACAAAAGACACAAAACATGAGGCTCAGTTTTGTAGCATGGCATGCAATCAGTTGATTATGCATGCAATACATGCCACCAACATCAACAGCAAAGTGTTTTTTACCAAGAAAATCCGTTGAAAATTGTGCCTTACAAAAAAGCAATGTAAAATGGCCAATTTACATCTTGCTACACTTTTTACAAGTAAAAATGATGATGAATATGAGAAGATTTTTGTGAATGTTTTGTTATTCGTTCAGAGAGGAATTATAATGATAAAAAAGTCCAACAAAATGTTTTTTCTCTTTTCTTATTGTAAATGTGTACTCATTTATCAGGCGACTCCACATCTTTCTTTCAACTTTACTCTATCATCATCATTTCCACGAGAGACCCGACCAGACCAAACGACCCGACCGACGTGCACAGGCCAAGCCAAAGCCAAGCCACGTAGAAGAATACAATCGGCAGTCGTGTATTTCATGTAAAAAAATATATAGGCAGGTCCGTGTGGTGCCATGCCACGATCATCCCATTTAAAGTGAAGAGAGATGATGATGATCGCACACTCACTCAAAATCTTTTTACGCAAAAAATCATTTTAATATTCCTCTGACTTTTATGAATGTACTTCATTTATGCAAAAACGTAAATCAATTTTGCTGCTGTGATAAAAAAGGGAAGGGGATATTGAGTAGCACGTAAATTATTTGGCATCATGTATTTTTCAAAAAGAAAAAAAAATGATTTCCAACATTTCATTCCTTCAGGTGAAATGTCTTGCGCTCGTTTGTAACTCTAAAGTGCATTCACTGACTTGAAAACATGGCACGCATAGTAGTAGAACAAGTGCTTCCGATCAACCCTCAACTTGTTCAAAGAGTTTTAGTTTTGATAGGATACCCAGAAGACAAGTGTTATTTTGTTGAGTCAATAATACATGCTAATAAAGTGGTCAGCCTAGTCAGTATCAAAGAAAAAAAAGTAATGATTGTACCTACAAAAGCTAACGCTGCCTAAAGACGAGTCGCCAACCATCCGGACGCATTTACAGGAATGGGTAAAAGAGAGGAAGAAGGCGAGGATTGAGTCATCACTTCATCATCGACATGAGCCGCTACATGAAGCAAAGTATAAATAATTGTTTCAATTGAAGTGATTACATGAATTGTGCATGCATTTCATGTACAAATGACCGCAACTACGTACGTAACATTCATACATCCACATTTTTTTAGTGTTTAGTCCAAGACGCAAAGAATTAAATATTTTGCTCCATTTTACCACGTAAAAAATAAATCGTGAATTTCCCGCAATATTTTACTCATTTTCTGTTCTGTAGTAAAAAAACGGTGACGTTTGTGTGGATGTACCTACGTACGAACTTGCTTATATCGATTCTAATAATAGTAATCGTACAAAGCTCAAGGAATTATTATTGCAAGTCATTATCATTACTGCATATTATTGCATTGTATTCTTCATTGATGATGGAGGTATATACATAGCTATAGGCTGTGAGTGAGTGAGCGAGCGCTGAGCTTTTGTTTTATTCTTTGCTCTTCCACGATATTTTTTATGATTAGGCGTCACATGACACAGGTATGGTGCCAGAGGCTCTGTCAGAACTTATGAAGTTTATTGACATGCTGTGTGATATCACTTTACAGTTTTCTTCATTGAAACACAAGAATAGATACGTGAATAAGGTGTTCGTTCATTCCATTAACTAGGGGAATTCTGATAAGCTGTCCAACGAAGCTCCTGTTTATTTCAATTAAAATTCATGTCATAATGTTCCTCCTTCTTGTAGACGCTGGCGGGGGTGAGGGTAATGTGAGTCAAGATTGATTTTGCCTATCTTTGAGATGATTTTAATAAAACTAATTATCATTAATTTATTGCTTGACTGAGCAAACAGTATTGTTATTATCGAGGGTTGATTACGATACGATTGCAAATACTTAGGTATATGCATTCAATGCAAACCGGTCACTTCGTGGTGGTATTGTAAATGGCCATATTATGACTTTTAATTTTCAATTTTAATAAAAAACGAATGGGGTGGATTTATTGTCGTGAAAAAAAAAATTGATGCGAGTTGGCACTTTAATCGATGCATTAACGAAATGTGGTAGGTGGCGAAACCAGTCAGGAGCAGTAATGGTAGCTGTCAACCATGTTCTCAGTTTGAATGAAGCAATTCAGGAAGCCCTTGTAAAAATGTCACAAGTTGCCCCCATACAACGCAGCAATAAATAAGCGCATTCATTCGATAGAAACCCTTCTTTTCCAAAGTAGCTATCAACTTGACAAACCAATTTTTAGAAACAACCCAATTCCAGGTAGGTAAGTAATTTCACTTTCCGTTTTTGAATAAACATGAGCATCTAAAAAAAGGGACAAGAAGAGTTCATCCTTTTTTCCAAGAGCAAACGAACAATTTGTGTTCGTTAAAAAGTGAAAACCTCTCCCGACCTTTTCACAATAACGCATGCATAGGCAATAAAAATTACAGAGATAAGAAAAATGAGACGCTTACAGTGTGGCAGTGGATTGCAAAGAACTGGAGGCAGTGCAGTGCATTGGCTTAGCTTGGCCCATATCGGTAATTTCTTGTGAAAGACCTCCGTTACAGACTCACACATCAATTCATACAAAAAAAAACTTTAAAACAAGGAGACAAGGTCTCCATCATTGGAAAATAAATTTTTTGACTCTGTCTTCCTGTTTGAGTGGAAAAAAATTCTAAGAAAAGAGATCACATCGATTAGCCTAATGAGTACCATCATCGAGAAAAAAAAGGAGGATGGCATACTAAGGAATTTTTTTGAGTGTGTACCGCAACAATAACATCATTCTTTTCCTTTTTTTAAACCTGACTTTTTTACAGGGCTTATCATCGCTAAACTTCTTCTCTAATTTCTTATTGCTGCCTGCCTGCCAACTGAAGCTATTATTGTCGGGAATGATTTCACATGAGTTGTTAATGTGCTATGTTGGCTTGCAGGCTGGCTGGACGACTGCTTATTGTGTAAAGGGTGATCAAGCAAAAAAAAGGTAGGACAGGTAATAATGCAACATCCTTGAAAGAAATGAAATTGGTTAGGGAACTTGTAAAAAGTCATAAAAACGAAAAGGCTGAAATAATATATACCTTTGGCCTTGCTACCCTTCAAACCAAATCTACTCATTTTTTACTCATTCACTCAACTCACAACTAATAATAATAACAACTCTTGCCTATAAATATACTTACTTTAAAAGATCACTTTTTTACGAAAAATAATATTATTCAAGTTTGTGCATACCGGATGGAGTCTATTTCTCAAAAAAGGTGACTGTAAAAAAGGTAACCCAATTTATATTCTAAAAAGGTGAGTTTTTTAAAGGTTTCCAGTAATTCTGCTCTATTTATATTATGGCATCCTTAATGAATTTTTACATGGAAAAGAGATGCATATCAGCAAAGGAAAACGCGTTAAAATCAGGAAGAAGGGAGAAAACTGAGAGGGCATCAGCAACAGCCAAGCCGAGAATAGTTAAAAAAGAGACAACTTAAGATCTCTTGGGGTGGGTCGTCCTCATGATAACAATACAATATTTTTTTTAGGAAAAAAAATGTATGCACGACTGGATGCATACATAACCTACGCCAACGACTACGAAGAGAATATGAGGTAAAAGAGGGAAAATGATTTAGAGGGCAAGAAGGTGCAATGGAAATCGTGGCGTGGTTGTGATGTTTACATTAAACTACAATTCATATTTATGCATGAACCGAGTTTTTAGACAGATCCCTGAATTTTAATATGATTTAAGGGAAACATGCATGCATGAGCATGTGTGTGCATAGAATGAGTTTTGTGTTGTTGCATAAGATGATTACGATTTTGAAATAAAAGTACATAATTTTTTGACGGGAGGAAAAGCAAACTCGATCTATATTTAAGCAACTCATTCAACCACAGAAAGAGGGGTAACAAATTTATGCATGGACATTGTGGTTGAAGGAAAGTGGTCAAAATGAAAATGTGGCGGTGGAGTATTTCGGGGGGTGGGTGGATTGCTGCATATTTTTGTGTGGGTGTATTTAGAAAATAAAATAGGGCTACATGTACGTATACAAGCGGATTTGTTTTTGAGAATATTGAAAAATTTAATAAAACGGACATGAATGTGCCGTCCGTAGTCAGCCGTCATCATATCAGAAAAATTTACATAGAAAAACATTTTTGAAAAAATGCATAATGACAAAGGAATTCATGACAATTTTTAACGAATCATTTTTTCCAGCTTAACTCCACTCAAGCGGAATAAAATAAATTTGAGCACCACACGGGCACGGGTCACAATTACAATGCAATATAAAGAAAAGAATGATGCCAAATTTTTCTCCTCTCTTGTCCACTCCACCAATTTATGACTTAATTCGGCGTACGCAGGCATGTGCTTCTCTATTTTCTTTATTTTGAGAGGAAAGATTTCAATTGTAATATTTTTGGAAGTATAAACCTTAAAATTGTAAATGGGGGCCTGTACAGTAGTCTGACCGCCTTGACAAAAGAAATCATGAAAAGAGAGTTTGCTGGACATGCATGACATTTCGATGAAAAACTGCTCTAATTCACAGTTCAATATCTTAATTCTCCAATTCTAAAGTGGACCTTTTGTTGTAGTAGGAGGACTACTACATACATTAGTTTCCAACACAAGCATGTGCGTCCACTAATAGCAACAAAAACACACTTTTTCAAGAATAATAATCATAATGGAGAGAGGTAATGAATAGACGCGAGGCAAACCTCAACAAAGAACTTGTGTTTTCTTTAGATTATCCTCTTCACATGCCCATTATTACGGGAACTTTAGGCAGTGGCGCAATTTGAGATGAAGCAAAAGTGCTAGGCACTAGGAAAATCTATCCGGAATTTTTTTAGGTTTACCATGACTGCTAAACAAAGTGTTGCAATTTATTACCACTACACTACACACTTTGAGTGCAACTATAATATTTTCGACATTTCAAGTTCAAGCCAAACCAATAATAATCCTCTGTTCAAAAACTGTGCTCGGTTGACTGCACAATAAATGGAAACTGTTACTGTTTCCAGTTTTACGTATTTCAATATTTCTCAGCAATAATAATATTGCTGATGTAATGTAATAAATGACCAATTTCATTTTA
Organism: Seira musarum; assembly: GCA_027743895.1. Taxonomy (NCBI): domain Eukaryota; kingdom Metazoa; phylum Arthropoda; class Collembola; order Entomobryomorpha; family Entomobryidae; genus Seira; species Seira musarum. Next base: position 15,406 of record JAHZMX010003668.1, read on the forward strand.
TTCTCCTCTCCTTTCTCATTCCAACCCCTAAATATATTCCTGATTGCATAATAAATTGTAATGTATGGAAATGTTGCTCACGTTTGATTTCGAGTTGATATTGTTATAAATCAAAGAGGGAAAAAATCTCGATCCACCCACACATGGACACAATACGTTTAAGCAGATCTCCAAAAAATGTATGATTTTCTCTGTTGTTTTATATCCTTTATGTTTACGCAAGAACTTTCGACATGAAACGCAACGAAAAAGAGCTTTTATTTCATAAATGTAATCCGTTCATTCAATATCAATTTTAATTTTTTCCTTTGAACCAAGTTCAGATCAGAGTGATCGTCTGATTTTTGCGTAGTCACTTCAGTTTACTTCCTACTGCTACTACTATATCATCTTTTTTTTTGTTCTGGTCCAGGAAATATTGCGTCCTTTGTTCCGATTTACTCCCACTATTACCCGTGGACAATGACATTAATACGTACATACATCCAAATCCGACCAATGGTCAAGAACAAAGCGTTCGTTCACTGCAGCAGGAGAGTTTTTTCTTCAGCTTTCAGCTTCCATTTGACCTTTATCAATCGATTTTCATGCGGTGATGATGGCAGTAATGGAAGCAAGCGGAGTGAGTGGCAGACAATACAAAAAATGCGTCGAGGAAAGACACTGTCCACTTAAGTACTTGGCTTGCTGGCCTGGACAATGCACGAAAAGAAGCAGGCACGATCCTCAAAAAACTTTTTCTACTACAAAATACAACATCCCAGTAATCCGTTGTATTAAATGAAACTACTACAACGACTCTTCTTATGTAAGAAAGAACGGTTTTTGCTAAGCAGAAGAAATACTTTCGGAATAAATATATAAATGCGTATATTTGCATTACAAGGGATTCACTCCATATGTCATTTATTGTTTTGTAAAACTCTGTTCCTGATAGGGGAACTTCTGCATGCATAATGCACTGGTCATTTTTGTTTTTCATATTTTTGCGTGGGAGGGTAAAATATTGCTTAATTTTATTTGCTTCCGACCCGTGCTATTCTCTTCGTCCCTAATTCTGAATATGAATTCTTATAATTCGATGAATGCTTATCTGTTCAACCAAAACAGACATAATGGCTTCCGATGACCAACATCCATTGATGCAACTGAACCGAGAAAAATTGTAAGGTCCAGAGACTTTTTTTGTTAAATTTATTTTGTGAATGAAATAAAAAGACCCGTGACGACTATAGGCCATGGCCACCCTCGCCATCTGAACTTATTTTGCATAAAGGGTGAAGTGAAAAAAGAAAAAAAACAAATTACCTCTGAAATCTTTGGGTCCTTCGTCCTCATCGGAAGAGTCATTATGACGGGGCGATTCACTCCCAGGTGGAGAATTTGCAGTGACAGGCATGACCAACCGAGATAGAAGCATTGCTGGGTTTGGAATGAGTGGAATGAGAGAATTTGGAATGTTGTTAATTGCATTTAGAGCATTTGCAGCAGAGTTGCTATTGCTGAGGTTGAGACTTCCTGAAGATGATGAGTCTCGATTGCTACTGCTGCCCCTCTCGCTGGACATGTTCCCACTGGAGGAACTGCTCTCGGTTCTTGTACTACCTGAGCTGCGATGATGACCGTGATGATTATGATGATGATGAGATGAATGGTGGTGATGATGATGATGTGAGAGACGATGATGTGGTGGTGAAATACTCGCCCGGGAAGAAGGCGGTGGACTTTCTGACCTTAGCCGGGACATCTTGCCCCCATCTCCGGGAACGCGATCTCGATTACTGCTTACCATCCCGCTGCCTCCTCCGCCACCACCGTTCTGATGGTGGCTAAAGTTTAGCAGTCGATCCGGATTCAAGTGAAGATCCAATACTCTTTTCATTCCAAACGGAAAACTTGCCTCAACAATTTCTTTCAGTTTGTCGTTCCTCCTTTCCCCACAATTTGAGAAATCTAATGGTGTATTACAATCCGTACGTTTTGTATCAAATAGTGCCACCATCAGAGTAGTTCAACGTTTTTTGGGGAAATATGCCACAGCCAAATGAAATATAAGAATACTTTTTAAAGTTTTTTATGTTTTTACTCATTGATTCGATTTTATCAACTTGGTCACTTTGAATAAAAAGGAATTAAAGTTTTCACATACAAAATTCACTATTTTATTTTAATATTGTCTCCTTTATTGATGTATTTTGACTTTAAATCTGAGTTAGTTTTTTTTAAACTGTAAGTACGTCACATTACACCCATTTGCACATCACCCCTAAGATATTTGCATCCAACTGTCACTTTCTGTTTCATACTTTTTTAAAATCTAATTTGCTCAAGTTATAAATTAGCTTTTCACTGACGTGTCAAACTCTATTTTGAAGACCTTTCTTAAAAGTCAACGTGCTGCAAGTCACTTTCTTCAAATCAAAACTTCCTTCATTAAAACAAATATGCGTGTAAATGTGAAGTTTACTTTTTGTAAATGCATGCGATGACACAAACATCACCTGACTTTTTCTTTTTCGCAAGGCCTTTCCTTCCAGGAAAAAGTTTTTTTTCTTTCAATCTGATACAATTTTATCCAGAATAAAACAGCAAAATTTTCTGCACACCATTCAAGGTGAATCGGTTTTCCACTCGTTTAATCCTTTCATCGAAAGGGAAAAGGGTTAGTTTTTTGTAAGGATTGCTGATGCACGCTTCTGATCTTAACACCGGAATTATCCAACACAGAAGATGATTTTTGTGCATGGATCTTTGATTCGTTTTTTGTGAGTAAACCTTTTTTACGAAAGAGTAAGTGCATAAAGTACACAGAACACGGGCATAAGCAAGTAAGTAAATAATGTGAGGTTGGTGTGGAAGGAACACCGAACGAACAAGTGGCTCGGGCGAGGGAGTAAAAAGATGTGAAATGAAGCAGCTCACAGCCCTTGGACTAGACTCCTACAACTCTAGCTCTACCATCACCATCCTCATGATCGTCCTCATCATAACAAAAGCATTCATGTAAAGTACATTGAATCAAGCTGGCGAGCAACCTAAGAGCTGGGCTAGACTCAAGCTGAAACTCACTTACTCAGACTCAAACTCGCATTGCGTTTAGAACGTTCATTGAATGATATTTGTGGTGGTGGTGGTGTTGGAGTTCTTGCACAAAAAAAAACTGGCTTTTAGACTATACCGTCCGTCCACATCTAGCTATCCACACACTCTCATTTTTACGTACTTACTTTACTCTTGCACAATTTTAGTTTCAGCATTAAAACGCATTCATTCTTTTTTAGTTGGAGAGATGAGATGACCAGCGAAAACTTCTTTTTTTCGAGTTGGGGAGAGAAAAAAGAGGAACGAAGGAGATGAGACGAGCGCAAACGCTGCTGGTCTTCACATTTCTTTTTTAGCAGTGGCATTACAAGTAAAGTAGTAGTGGCTGGTGGTGGTGGTGGAGAAGTAGTAGTCTCAGAAAAGTCTTGTTACTTATGCTGGATCTTTGAAAGCACACGCTCTCGCATCTTGGCAGCATTTTCCGAAAGAAACGTTCATTTTTTTGTACCTTATGCATTACCCATTATATTCTTAATGTTGATGATGATGAGGATGCTGATGAGAAGGTGGATGGATGGTGATGTTGCTGATGCAACCGACCGCTACTACTGCTGCTGAGTAATAATAACAAAACTCTTGGAAAAAATGCTTGTATGGGGAAGCTTGACACAAAATGAAACACAGAATTGGGGATAGAAAATGCTTTTATTTTTACGTGGAAGCACATAAAATGCGAATGTATTAGAATGAGTAATACAAGCCAAAAAGATTATGAGGGTGGTTGGCTTTGGCTATGACTTGATTCATGAAATCGCTGGAAAATGCCGTAGAATTCTGTGTACGGATGTAGAATGTATGGATGGAGAGAAAAGTGTTGTCATGAATAAGTATAAAGTAATGAAAAATGCATCCAATTTACGTTTTTGTTATTTTGAATATTATGCGAAGTTTAATTTCGTATAAAAGTTGGGGCTAGTAACTCATCTTGTAGATTTATCTACTTTTCACCGCAAGAGTGGTTCTTGGCATTTGCCAAAAATTGTTTAGTAGGTACAATTTATGTGGTCAAGTCAAACAACCGGTCTAGAGTGCGGAAAATATTCTTTGAATACTCATGAAATGATAGACGTAGTAGTGGTATACCTCTTAAAAGTTATTGTCATACATGATTCCTCTCTCATTATATTTTATAACGTTTATTATGCGTAATTAATATGAAAAGAGCAGAAGCATCAATTTTATTCCTGCGCAATTCTCTCGACTAATGTGCTTATTAAATAATGTTCCAAGAATAGAAATGTGGTTGTGAATATTAATAATGTTCAATGTGAAGCTTTATGCAGATTATTTTGTTGGATGGAAAAGAATTTGTTTCGATGAAAAACCATGGGTTTGCTCATTTTCTGACAAGTGATGATGACGAAGATGGGTGCTCACTCATTCATGTTTAATAATATGTTTATGCAGATGTATTTTTTCTGTAGGGTAGACTAGTAATTTTTTTGAGAAGCTTCAGGGAAAGAAAGCTGCTTCCAATTGAGTGGGGTGCTTTTTGCATAAAATTATATTTTTTTTCTTGGCATGGATCGATGCGCACCTCATTTATTTTGCATGGGTGCATTAAAATAGCAACTTTGTGGCTGGTTAATGTTAGTGGAGAAATAATGTGAATTCTATGGAACCAGAACGGAACAAGTTTTTCCTTTAATTTTTGCATCTTCCTGCGCTTCAAAGAATTTACGATTAAGTTTACTCTGTGTCAGTTCAGTAGGGGTTTCATTATTTGAGAAGTCAAAAAGACGAATGGAATAGTTTAGCTGTACAATTGCTTCTTACGTCAAAGTTTGTGAATAAAAAATATCTGCAGTTTTGCTCGTCTAAAAACATTTCCGGAAATAGCTTGCATATAATGAAATTATTTATGTTTGCAGTTTGCATAAACGATTACCAGAACAGCTGTAATTTTATGCAAGCCTAAGGTCTATACGGGTTAAATCAAAGTCCGGAACACTAATTTATAAAAAAACAGTTTTTAAATATTATTTACGAGTTATTGAAAGGAGAATAGTAAAAATATAATGCTCGTTTAATTTTTTATCTTCCTTAAATTAATCAATCTGTTCGGAGAAGCTATAATTTTAAAACAAAGTATTACGTAGTATGATAGCGAGAATAAGTACCGAGTAAATTTTTGTTGGGGTAGTCCTTCTAAGAAACGTTACGCCGGAGATGAAATGACTCCACTGCTTCCGCTCCATTTCCTTTCTACGGATTTGGATTAAAAAAAGTGTGGATTTTTTCTAAAGATTAGGAATTCTCTATCCGGACCCCGGAAAGGTTTTCAGTTTGATTCTTTGTACTTAACTAAGCTTCATCGTTTGAATGGATTCAAAGCTAAATTACAATGAAAAGATGACCTTGGCTTTTTGTATTAGGAATGCTGAATCTCTCTCGTATTCTAATGTTACAAGAATTCTTACAGTTTTGTTAAGTACATTGACTTGCAAGTCCTGAACGTGACGTCACCTCCGAAAAAAAAGCTGTTGATTAATCTCTATAGCTAGCACGCTCACCATCACTTCCTTACTTATCAAAGTAACACCACCTTTCTCCACCTGTCAATCTCTGTTGCCAAACAAGATTACTCGTGGCAGTGACCAATCAGACCACCTATTTAATTGATAACAAGCACATGTTAATACTGTCAGCACAACCACCTTATTTTGTCACTCAAAGGTGATATTTACATTAATATATCCTTTTATATTTCCTGACTGTGATTGTGATTGTGGGTTTCTTTTATTCTGTTTGTATGACTCAAGAAGATCAATTTGATAGTGTTTTAATCAACACAAAAGAGGAGAGTGTCGCTAGTCATTAGGTAGTTGCTGTGGCACATCTCTTTAGCTTTGTCATGTCATTTCTATCGACCGTCAAACTTGGATGGAAAACAAGGATTGAATAATATTTAGGGTTAACGCTCACGAACTGACCCGATGATTTATCCACGTGTAAGTGTAATTCCATGTCCTTATTCCATCTCATTTTCTGGCTCATTTTTGGTTTCTTCCATTATCCACCTCCCCAGCAAAGAAAAATAAGTAAACATGAGGAAAAACACATAATTTACATGAATATTGAGGTGGATCACGTGAAAACGATGTTATTCCATTTGCTATATTTAGGAAAATAAGTAAGCAATGTTTCATGTTAATCATAATAACCGTCCTTTGGAAATACATCCCTGTTGCGTTAGAATGGACCATCGCGTCATCCAAACATCTTCTGATAAGTTTTTTTCATGAAAACGGTAGGAGACATTATATTTTATGCATGAAACAAGCTTATAGATTATCCTACATAATATCCATAAGCACAAAATGGATTTTTTTAGATCTTTCCTCAGAGGAAGCCAAGCCACATTTTACATTAATGAAAATGCGTATTTTTGTTTGAGAAGATGAAAATCTGGAAACGAAATGGGGAAATAAGTTCTCGAAAAAACACGTTCTCTCTCAGATGGTGTAGTAGTTAACTGCCCTAAATATCTGATAAAATATGATAGGGACTTTTCCCCGAAAGGGTGAACAATTCTCCATTTGCTTACTCATTTTAGGTCTCCCACTTACTATGAATCTGGAAAAGTTCATTATGTATATTTTTTCCGAAAAAGTGGAAAAAGGGTTTTCTACAAAAGAAACTATTTTCCAGCCTGTTTTGATGCATAATCATATCCCTTCCTTTGCTCAATTGATATTTACAGACTTGTCCTTTACCTCTGCGGGCTTGTACTGATAGAATTTGCTTACTCACTCTTATTGCATTGAGATTGCCAACCACTTTTTATATTATTGTGAGCAGTTCATGAAGAAATTGTTGCCACTGCATAAAGAGATGATAACGCGAACGGTGGTCCAGCCAAAATCCAATATATTCAATCCTTTCTACTTTATTATTCTTTTTACAACAAAAAATGGCTCAATCAGTGAGGCAACTAAGAAGGAGTAACTTACTACCCAAAATCATTTGGTTTCCCCCATTTTAAGCATTACTTTTTTCCACAAAAAAATCATTCACTCGTTTACGTCCAGTCAGTCAAATGCAAATATACTTGAGCAATTGTAAAAGTCTGTTGCATGCACTTACGCAAATAAAGCTTAAAATTGGGAAAGATGAATAAAAAAGCTTCATTTTTCCTGTCAAATCTTTTGTACATTTTTGGGGAGAAAACGATGAAAAAATGGAAAGGGTGCTTTTATAATATGCGTGCGTCACCCACTTGTATTCATTTAAAGGCTCATGCGAAATTGGGGGAAATGTTGGACGATTCCTTTGATTTATTTTTTACTCATGCATCATGAATACGTTAGGGAGATGAAGATATTAAATGTCAACGTAATTAAGAATAATGTTGTCAGCGTCTCGTCAATTTAAGCTTCAAATGTAGGTTGCAGAAAATACAACTCGTGTACCACAAAAAAACTGCTCCATTTACAACATTCGGTTTCTCTGTTCCAAACTTCCTTTTTACAATCCTTTAAAAATTATTTACTTTTGCGCTTTGATACATCTGCGGAAATGCAGATTTTGTAGAATTTCTAAAATTCCAGGGTTCACTCATTGCACTCCAGTACTGATCAAAATGCATTTATTCATCGCCCGTCGATATCATTATTGTAAATTTTGTGTGAGATACACAGGGTTTTCATTTCATGTCGATGGATTTCAAAAATGATAAAGTAATATTGGATTTTTCAAGATCACTCATCCAAATTTATTACTTTGAGTAATATTCGTAAAGAAAATAGCGGCTGTGGTAGTCAAAAAATATCAAGAAAGCCGAAAAGGCAAAAACATGTGTTGGGATGTTCAGGAAGGAAAAATGAATCTTTGAAAAAAAAGACCACCAATACACCGCCTACAAGTAAAAGGCACGGTTCAAACAATAGATCAGGAAAATTATGTTCTTTTTTGTGGATAACTACTATAGAAAGAAAAGCTGGAACTTGGTGGAATACCTTAGCCATACACCTATTTGGAGTCAGAAAAAGTTTTTTCATGAGCATTATGTTTCAGTTTTCTAATCTCACTTTCACGACGACGATAATGATGCAGCGTGGTGCAGAGTCATCAAACAAAACCCGTGCCGATTTTGTCTTCTAGAAGCAAATACAAGATAATGATGCGTGCTATTGAATCCTAACTTTCTATATGAAGTATGTTTGAAGAAATATGGTTCATATTGCACCTTCATATGATGATTGTGGTGATGATGATCCTTACAATATAGAATTGAATGTAACATAAAAGGAAGACCAATAAACGTGAGCATCAAAAACTTGAATGACTTGTTAAAGATGATCTCGATCTTTGGCGGAACGTAACATAATAAGCTTGTGCAGCCTTTCCTTCGTTTTACTGTACTTTTATCCACATCTTACCTTTATACCCATCTTCTTTGCTAATGCAGGAATCAGATAAAAATTATGTTTTTGATATGATGATCGCATAAAAAAGTACTCCTGTTGAATGCTTTTGTTGTTGTGGTAGTCTACTGATTGATGATCATGTGATACCTAGCCGCAATTACCAGTCATTATTACCCTCATTACGAACAAGATCTGTCGAAATACAAAGAAGACAAATGGGAAGATGGTCTTTAAAAACCGAAACATTATCTTTTTTGCCGGACTTCTTCAAAGCAGCCATGAGCTTTACGAGACGACTTTTTGACGTAGAAATTTTTGATACCATTGTAATTTCTAGTTGTCATTGTCATCCAATATCTTTCACTAGCAATAGCACAAATAGTTTCATTCATGAATGTTGTAGAGATACTATGAACATACTCTCATTTACGCATTTCAGAAAAAAATTCCTGAACAAGAATACGTGGCACGACAAAAACACGACAGGCTTTGTTTCTTTTTTCTTTCTTGTCAACAACTTTTTGATATTTATTTGTAACTACTTTGTCAACACATCCCATAGTACAATACGTTATTCCATAAACGACTTTTTTCAGAGGTTTCGCAAAAAAAAGAGAAACAACATTAAATAAAACATTCTTTTGAGTTAGTAGGGTTTTCAAAAATCACGGTTTCAAAAGATACCTTTCATTCATCTCTTGTATATTTCTTGGTGCTTTCAAAATAAGTATATTTATTAATTACAAAAATGCTTCGTCAGCGTTTATCAAAAACCCCACAAATGTATTTTAGGGGGTGGTTTATTGCCTCTGTAGTCTACAGTCAAATAAAATGGTTGCAACCGAAAACTGTTCCAAATTTTTTTTGTCTTTCTTGCGTCAAGCCAAAGTTTGAAATTGAAGATGCGTTGGCTTTATGTTGACGCAAACAAAAGTGTACCATGATAATGAGAGCATCTGATCTGATACAATAACAATAGATAACAGGATGCGCATTATAAATGTCAAGTGTATGCAAGGCAAATCGCATTTTTTGAAGATAATAATAAGTGTGTATAATTTTTTCTGGATTGTTGAACACCAAGTTCATCAGACTATGTAATGCACAGGGCAATCATGATGATATATATCGCACAGTAAAATGATGTGCGAAACGTTCAACAAAAATGGTACAATTTCGAAAGGAAATCGCGCTCTTCCTATTTAATGTGGTCCATGAGCTTCAATAATTTAAGATAATGTACTTTCAGACAAAATTGCAAAAAAAATCTTGTGATTAGTAATTGCTCTATATTTACGAATTTTCCACCTTGTCACTTTGTTCTCTACCTGTTTGGCAGTTCAAAGGAAGTATTATGAATTTGACTGTTAAGTATGCATTCATACCACATTTTCTAATCTCTTTTTCATACAGGCATCAAGCTTTGAATAAAGAAATAAGTATTTACAGTCTACATTTTTGCAGTGTGGAGGAATAAAAGGAAAATAAGTTTGACTTTTTGTGTGAAGTAATGCAATTTGTCAGTTCTAAATTTTTCGCTAAAGTGGCCCTTAATGAGGACATGAGAAAGACATCAAATTGCATTAAATCCTCTTGCAAACTAATTTGGTAGAAACGGGCTAAATTCTAGAATGCGTACACATTTTAATACACAAACTTGGAATACTGCATACCTATACATAATTAAGACACAGGAACATGCTTAGAAATGAGAAAAGCTGCAGGAAATGGACGATCCAAAAGCGCATCCTTTTTAGTCCATAGAACAAATTGATGAAGAAATAGAGGAATGCATAGATGATATGCTCGTCTTGAAAATGAAACTAATTGAAGTTAATGCATAAAACGACCCATAAATAAAATAGTTTTTCCTTAATGTAGGTATTATCTGTCCAATTGTAATGTAAATCAAATTTTGTGTGAGAGAATGTGACGGATGGATAAAGCATAAAAATTCTAATTGAGGAGATGTATTAATAAGCTACGGTGCACGAAAAGGCAGAAAATTAGTGCATTTTTATACATCTTTATATTCCTAGTCGTATTTCTTTCCTTTGTTTTTTCTGCTTCACTTCGCCGAAGCCGGCGTTTCTTCTTTTTTCTACTTATGTGTGAACGAAAAATTATGGCAGTTGAGCAAATGAAACATCATCATCAACACACATATAGGATCATTCCGCCTCACTTCAAGTTGTTTTTGTTGCACACACGTCATTATAATTGTAAAAAGCTTAGAGACAACATGTGATACGCGTAATACCTATTGGAGCACCGGACTCAAATGACTTTGGCCTCTTAAACAAAGCTCATTAGATATGCACACATCACAAATTGGACAAACCTGTAGCGGCTCAACTTCTTTTCCTTTATGAATTACAATATTAGATATTCCGGAGCATTAAATTTTTTATTCTCGACTTCTATTCTTCATTGCAAAGAAAATAGGTATGATGGGTAGTGAGGTAGAGGTAGTCGTTGTAATAATAATGTTAGCAAGCTGACAAGATAATTTTTCCTCTCTTGCTCGTCAGTGTTCTTCCTTTCTTCCTTTCTTCATTTCAAGCATTAATGCAAAGCGGCATTTTTACATGAGTAAATAATAAAAAAGACTTTAAAAAATACGGGATTTACAAATCATAATATTATGCATCCCAACATACCCTAAGCAATTTTTTATTACTTTTTACTTTCTTTTTTATGTGATTAAAATTGCTTGTTAAGATGTGTGCATAATGTGATGATTATGAGAGTCGTAAGGGGCTTATTAGCATAAAACATGGAGAGCTATATGTAAAACATGTTTTCTTATCATTTTCACCAATTATCAGTGTTGAACTGCCACTGAGAATGCGATTTGGACATTGAAACAGTTGTTATATCTTTGCTAAAGACAATTGAATCGACAAAATAAAGCATTATTTTGGTCGCCTAGAAATGTATCTAATTTGCTGGTCCCGCAAGAAAAAATGCCTTTTTAGATTTCTCCATAGGAAACAGACTTGTTCTCATGACAAGCGTGAGTTGACATGACAGTGACGAGCTTGTCAAGTCAAATAACTTCTTCTTTGGTACCTGCTTCCCGAGCCGAGCAAGATAATTCTATCCACCCATTTCTGCAATGAGAGCGAGTTGATGTTGAGCACTGGATTTTTTTTTCTTGTACTCCTGCTTCTGTCGTGGATTTATTGTTGCACATGCAAAACAAGATTTGCTCTGTAGGCTACTGGTTTTTAATGGGCAATAAAAACGAGGTGACTGTAGTGAGATGTTCAATAGCCTGCCGCTGTAGTAGTAGTAATAATGATGTAACAAAAAGATCAATAGTAAAAACGAGCCAAGTTTCTTGTCATATCACATGTACTTACTTACTTCCCGATAAGTGCAGTGGGGAGTCCGTCCCATCGCAATTATTAGTTAAAACAGCATTAGACAATTTAGAGTTTCAATTGAGCTCCTCTCCTCCCGTTGAAGTAGTAGTAAATTGCATGTTCTGATGAAGTTCACTGTTTTAAGAGCATGAAGCAATTTAAAAAGCACTGCTCGGTTCACATTTTTATGATTGTAAAAGGGCAAAAAGGAAAGGTGAAATCAGTGAGAAAACTAGCAAGTCATTAAGTACCATTTAAAATTGGAATATACTTTATGTATTTTTTGCATAATATATGATTACAAGGTAAAAGTGCACTGAACTAAAGTGAGCGGAGATGAATGTGAAAGGCAAAAATTGTAAGCAATCTAAACGTACATAGTCGTTTTGTTCTTGTCGGTTTGGAGAGAATGCGCGGAAGAAGGAAAAAATACAATTTTTTCTGAAGTTGATGAGTTCTCACTCAAGACAGATTTTGATGATGAGGGTTTATTTTCTTGTTCTCAAGTTATTCGTCAACTCGTCAAAAACGAGCAAAAAATTCATTTTTCCTTTTTCGAGAACTAATTATTATGCAACATGCAAATGTATTAAGACACTCGAGGTCAGCACGCGAGGGCTTGGATTGTGGGAAAAATTATTATTCCGCCTTTAAAGTATTTTTTTGATGATGATTATGAACGTTCGTTTGCTACGCATAGCTGCATTATTATTGTAAAAAAAAATCTCGTGTTGCGTTGTTGTTGTTGGAAAAGACCTGCGTTTCATACTGTAATTTGTATTTTATATGGGCACTAGCAAAGAAATGTTTTTTTCTTAGTAGTTGTGTTGTAAAGCAATTATACCGGGACACAAAAAATATTTATATTACTCGAGTGCTTGTACTTATTCTTTTCTGTCATTTCGTGTCTGTCTGTCTGTTTGATTTTCTTCATACTAAAAACAATTTCCGGGGAGAAGTAGAGGGAGGGAAAAATTTGGACATCCTTGAAAAATTGAGCTGGTATACCAAGTTAATAATTTTGTAGTTCACAATCCATACGCTTTGAGCACAATTCATCAAATTTTTTAACTTTATTAAATATTGAGCTATAACAACTGAAATGACTAGTTCTTGGTTTTTCATTTCGACAACATCCTTTTTGAAAAAAGGGTCCACGTACGATTCCTTGATAAAAATTCTTGATAAGATATGTAAATACATATTACTTGAACAAAAGACAACAAACTGCGTGTACATACTTATTTGTTTACGAAGAGGAGCACGCACATAAAAACTTACCTTTAATCTAAATCTGTACAAGTGAAGAGAGAAATACTTTTTCTATAAATTAAAAAAGTGACAAGATAATATGCATGTATCCCTGAGATTTTCCGAGTCAGCAATTTGTGCCGTATTCAAATGCGTATACATTCATGATAAGTAGTAGTTAATGTAGTAATTGTTTCTTGAAATCCTGTAACGCAACCGAAATTAAAACGGAATCAAAACGCACAACACTCACGCGGTACTAATTTTTGCCATGTTGCCATTTATTGTTTTTCTTAATAAAGCATGTCATTTTATATCGAGAAAATTGCAGAATAGCTATCAGATATCGTATAAGCATCATTATAATTCTTCATTAATACTTATGGCATTGTTAAAACGAACGTATGAAAGTAACTATTAAACTTACACACCTTCAAGGAGTCAAAGGCCATGCAAGTGAATGACATAGATACACACCAGCAGTAGTTAAAAAATACAGTTGTTTTTTTTGTTTCAACAGGGTGTGAGGAAGATTAGTTTTTGTAACGACTCGAGATTGTAGGCTTTCGTTATATCTAAAATATTCTCCCATAACTCAAAATTTTAATGAAGATCCTCAGCAAAAACTGTTGAATTTTGCAGGATATGCAAAAAAGATCATTAGGGGGAGAAGGCACACATCATTAACANCACACCAGCAGTAGTTAAAAAATACAGTTGTTTTTTTTGTTTCAACAGGGTGTGAGGAAGATTAGTTTTTGTAACGACTCGAGATTGTAGGCTTTCGTTATATCTAAAATATTCTCCCATAACTCAAAATTTTAATGAAGATCCTCAGCAAAAACTGTTGAATTTTGCAGGATATGCAAAAAAGATCATTAGGGGGAGAAGGCACACATCATTAACATTCTCAATATGAGGTATCAACAAGAATACATAAATATCGAGTAATACGTACGTGAGTTTGCTTACTTGTGTTCTGTGCTAGGCCTCCTCTAAATCGCTGCGACTTTAAACCTATTATGACTTAAATAATAGACACATAAAATAGATATGTAAAGTTGTCTGTAAATCCACTCGAGAAAATTAAGATTAAATTACATTATCATGATGAAAGAGTTACCATACACAATTTATGACTTCCTCCGCAGCACTAAACCGATAGTTTACTCTAGCCTCAGCTATTATTTACAATGTGCGTCTGTGCTAATTTGTGATTATAAATTCAACAAAGAAGGAAAACACTAAACCGATAGTTTACTCTAGCCTCAGCTATTATTTACAATGTGCGTCTGTGCTAATTTGTGATTATAAATTCAACAAAGACGGAAAGAAAAAGAAGGTCTCTTGCAGTTTTTGAATGCAATGCTAAACTCAAGCTCAAATACCCACGTAAGGTTCGTCTTTCCTCCTCATTTAAACACAACAGTTCTGTAGATAGAAAAAAACTTAATTGAGTGGGGCTAATTCGATTCCTTCTTTGAAATCGTAAAATACTCATTTTTCACATCGCACAACACAAAAAATACTCACATATTCAGGGAAAAACTCGACTCATTATAATTTTTATGCAAGGTGGAAGGGGAAAAACTAGCATGCAAAATCATAAATTGTTTTTTACAAGTTTCAGGTGTCCGTTTAGCTAAAATGAGTTTTTTATACGTCATTATACGTTATTAATTTCTTTAATGCCTTAATAGGACTCTTTATGCATATTTCCGTTGAGAAAAAATAAAGCTGTACTGTGTGATTTAGGTTGTAGTTCTACTAATTTCTTCTTCATCAAAGAAAGAGTCATTTTATTTTATTGTTCTAACGATACTAATGTAAGTAAAACTGTAGAGTTGAGTTTTTCTCTTTTAGCTTGACTTACTGACCACCCGTTTTTTGTCGCCGTGATGCAGAAGAAGCAAAACAATGTTTTTGTGATTTATAAGATAAAAATTTAACAAAACTAAACCTCATAATCATAACATAACACTGATGTACCTTGTGAAAGATTTCCACTATCAAACCCGCAATTTGCTCATTATTGCTATCCGATACAGATAAGCACAGGTTAAGCAATTTACAAGATGTTACACGATGCGTTCCTCATACTTTTCATTAAAGGTTTATAATAATGCATAGTGGGAAAATCATGAATTTCGGATAGATAGCGTCTACACATTTTGGCGAAAAACAAGATTCGTTGTACATTATCTGAAGATTTAGTAACTGTACACTTACACTCTAAAGTGTATCTGCAAAAGCTTATCAAATATTTTTTGCAACTACTGTTTTCATTAGTTAACAAATTTGGCCGTACAAGTTTTAGATGTTTAGATGTACAAGAAATATGCTGACTGGTACAATACAGTACTCGCGGAAAATTTATAATACTACTTGGCTAGGCACGGGTTGGTAGGCATTATTAGCTAGGGTTTTACTATTGCATAACACTAGCTCATATTTATCAATGATTTGACGGAGGCATTGGCAATTACACATAATTTACTACTTGTTCCTATCTTCTTACCTCGAATTCACACGTATTTTAAGTCCACACTTTTGAAACATTAGGTTATAGGTACATACAATGCCTATAAGAACTTCTTTATAGAAAAATTATGATGGGAAGAAGAAAAGCTTCAACTTTTGTCCGTACATCATTATCATCAGAATCGTAAAACAAAGAAAATATGGTTCTACATTAAAGCGTTTTGCCTCAAACCAAATAATTTTTGTTCTCGATTCATATCGGGATTTTAGCAAGGAACATGCAAAAGCTACTTTATAAATCTCAATCGGTTAGGTTTCTTCATGCTTTTTGCAGATTTTATCAGCGTATCTTATAGCAGACGTAAAACCACAATTGCAATTTGGGAGATAAATCAGATGTAATTTAATACTTATGTACTGGATTCTTGCTTACTTTTAGATTTCCTCTGTGAATGAACCAGTAAGGAAAAAATTGGTGGCACCGCTGATTGCACACATGTATTATATCAAGCCTCTAAAAAGTCACACGGACCGACGAACGGACACGGATATGGACTTGAGAACTCAGAGCAAATCTTGGTCGGCAATAATGTGATAAGTAAGTACCATATATACAACACCAGATGAGTTTATCGCAGTTGAGTTATTGCGGTTTCTACAGAATTTTCTTTCATGGAACGTGCGAAACTACAATAATGGCATTATTTTTACCTAAGAACACTCGAAAAGTAAATGGGTGCTCTTCTTATGGTAAACCACGCACAAAAAGGAAAGATAAATTGAGAAGAGTTTTCCTGCTAAAACCTTCATTTACAGGAGTTTGCGTACGTGCTCACTTCAAGTGTTGTAGGAGTATATGAGTCTGTGTAGAATTTCTGCTAGTACGTTTGTTCAGATATTTTTTAACAGTGTGCTCATCAACTCGGGTAAAAGGCCTTTCCTCTTTCAGGCCGTTGATAAAATAAAAAGAGAGGATAATTTAATCAAACTGGTTGGTTGGAGCTGCTTCATTGCTGTTATTTACACAATTTATTAAAAATAATTTACCGCATAAAAATTATGCTTGGACTAAAGAGAAGTCCCTTGATGAAGTGGTAATATTGATGTTACCTTTAAATAAGAATTTATTGCTAATTGTTTAGTACTATGAAGGAATGCGGTTTAAAGGAAACGGCAAATTAACACCGTCGCAGCTACAGACACTTTTTTGTATGTAGTGCACACTGCATAAATCGATCAGAAAAGGAATTCCTGCTTGAAAGTTTGCTTAAGCTTGAAAACGGTGCGACTTGACATTTTTGTTTAATTCAGAACAGAATACGAGAAATCTGTGCCTTGAATACAGTTTATCTTTCAACATTCGGTGAATTTGAATAGCTGTGAAGTCCTGTGTTGTGTGGAAGCATCTGAAGAGGGAGTGGAGAGAAGAGTGAGTACATATAGTACCTTTCTTCAACTTTCTTCGAGAAATTTCCCTACACACTGCTCATATCCATGCGCCGTTTCAAACATTATGTATTCATGCAGACACATCTTTTACATGAATTTCTCATGCATGAATGATGTGATCGACTAAAAAAGGAGCACATCACATCTTCTACTGCACACAATAAATATCTTGTACCACAGAAGATATACAGCTGAGCAGCAGTAGTAGAGAGCAAGCGAACTTGCACGAGCGCAGCAAAAAGGAGCTTTGCAAAGGAAGAAGCTTTTTGTATTTCAAGATGCTATTTCTATCGACATTCTTTCTAGTCTTTTTCTGCTTATTTAAAAAATCCATATTTTTATGCGTTCCTCTTCGTATGCAAACGTGATGACGAGAAGAACGACGAAGAGAGTTGATACGACGATGATCATGAGGATGATAACAAAAACTAAAGACGAATCAGAGAATTTGTGTAGTTGCAAAGAAAAAGAAAGACCGCCCATAAAGTTGCGTTTCTGATGTGTGCTATATGTCCCTCACTTGAAGGAAGGAAGCGAACATGCAAAGCAGGGGAAAATGTATGAATAAAAAATACATAAAAAACTTACTTATGTATGCATGCATGAATACAAGATCGACATGAAGGATGAAACTACAAACTGCAGCGTAGCATTGCGGCTGAGGAAGGCATATTGGCATATTCATGCTATTTGCAGAGGTTCTGTTCTGGTACTAGTGGTTAGGTGCGGTGTCGACTTTTCCGTGCTTTATAGCGTATTTTCACATGACGTATGTGTATGCAAATTGCGCATGTAAAGAAGAAAGTTTTTTTGTTTCGTTGGCTCGCTTGGCTTCATTTTCCCTTTCATATCTTATGGGCATTCCATGTACGGAAGGTTGTTTTTATCGACTTGGATGGAGGAAAGAACACTAGAAATGCGGCTTTGTATGCATATTAGATTTCTCTTTCCCAATATTATGCAAGTGTAAACATCGCTACCAACGAGTCAGTAGATATTTTTTAGATAGAATACAAATATCCAATAAAAATAGCACTGCATGCAAATGCGTGGAAAGTAGATTTGGTAGAGTGTAATGCATTTTGATATGCCTTTATTTCGCATTGGGAGTGGCAGAGTTAAAAATATTGTTGGAGGTGGGCTTTAAAATTTTACTTTTCTCCCCATTTGTTCCGAGGAAATGTGGAGGATCTATTTGGGGAAATTGAAATGGGCAAGGCATCTAAATCTAAACAAATTTTAGGAAAAAGAAAGGGGAAAGTATAAACATGGATATTTGAAATGAAGTGAAGGAGGTAGAGGTGGCGGCTAACCCGAAATGTACGTTTTCGGAGAAAAATTGAAATTCCCAAATGGCAATTTAAGCACCTCACGAAAGGATTCAATCTTATTCCCATTGTTGGTTTTAACAAAGCAACATTAACCACATCTTGTGTAAAAGCAATATAAGTAATGTAAGCAACACTCACTCAACTTTGACTTGAATGCATTAAAAATAATATAAAATGTGGCATCTGTCTCGCAAATGAATGAATGAATAGATATTTTTTATGCTGTTTTGATCACGCGATTAAGATTTTTTCTCCTAGGGCTGAACTGAACTGTGGTCAGCCTCCTTGTTGAATTCAAAACGAATTATTTGTTGTGTGGTGTCTTGTTATGCCATAATGACCAAGTGAATACGAGGCAGGCAAGTAGGCAGGTAGGTACTTTCATATCACAAGAATATTTCCCATTTTCCATAAAGAAAATTTGATGATACACCTTTTGCTTTGAGATAACAAAAAAGTAACATTTTATTATTGCTTTTTCTAGAGTTTGTCGACAATACGCAATATCTTTTTCGATACAGCGTAATATCACAGTTTACAAAAATGTATTACATATTATGATTGTATTCATGACATGATTTATATTTTTCATATCGAAGCGTGTGCGATACAATTTGCTTTGCAGATGTGGAGAATGTACGTATACCTCACACCTCTTTCGTCTTCCATTATCGCCTAGAAAAATCCAATTACGTCGAAAAAACTTTGAAAGCCAAATACTTTATCTGTGGAATTCATAATGGACATGACACCTAGTGCCATGCCATGATGAACTTATACGATTTTGCTCATATTAGAAATGATGGAATGAGACTAGAGGATATATTATATGAAATATCTTTTTTTTCAGTTTAGTCATGCAAGACATTTTTTGTTTTATATTATCATCCCCTAAACGAATTACAGCAAAAAAGTCTTTACGTATACATGGATGCATGTCAACATTCATTTTAATGTCATTAGAGCCAAGAGAGAGAGAGAAGTTGAGTCATTCCTCAAATAATTTTAATCTTCTTTGCTCAACACATACAATGCAATCAATGCATACAACACAACTCAGTGCATCAGTTGAATGTGTGGGATATTATATGATTGAATAAGGAATCGCTTTTTCAATTCAATTTTAGAAGGAAAGGTGTAAATTGAAAAATTTTGAATTACAAATAAGCCACACGTAAATAAAATATTTGTGATGGATGATGATTGTGTATTAATCAAATCCGAACAACAACGTGCGATACCGTTTTTCTTCGTTTGTTTTTTTTGTGAGTGTAGGTACCTGGTGTAACATGTCGAGTGCGTTGGAATGCAATGATACGAGGAGCAGAGATTTACGGGTGTTTTAATAAATTCAGACAGGTTACAACGACCTCTTGATACCACGATCACATTTAAACCAGTGCATATATAACACTTACTTTTCTATTCTTTCTATTTTCTTACTAGAGCAAATACAATAATATAATATGTAAGTATGCTGGGATTGTGATAGAGAATTGAAAACAACAAAAATGTGATAAGCCGTTCACTTCAGCAGCACTCCGCATTCATTTCATCGGGTGATTTTTCCTACTTTTATGAACACATCCCTTTCGATGTAAATGATTACACATCCTCCTCCAAATTAAAAATTTAGATACATATTCCAATTTTTATTCACCATTTTTTTCCTTCAAGCATTCATGTCTGCATTTCAATCAGTTTTATTTATAGATTAAGGTAATAATACATATTCCACATTTTATATATTTTTTTTTCTTTCTTGAGATGAGATGATTTAATTTGTAAAAAAATACTCTATTCATGGCTTACCTCTTAAGTCGGAGCAATAAGACAGTTTTAATGTAGGCATGAAGGTATGTGTATCTATTTAATCAGAATGCAATACGTAATTTTCTCTGTATAAAAAATCATATTATTATTTTCTTGTTCAGCTTTAAGTGCACCTTCAACTGGAGCGAGTGAGTTGCTTGTCCGCTTAATGAATAATAATTAAGTAGCTATCACGTATGCAAAACATGAAATGAGAGTAAAAGAGCGAACGGAAGTCAAAGTTAAAACCTACCATCAGCACTGCCACACCAGCACATTGTACCGGCCACGTATCTCTATTATTTTATTAATGGGATCCCAAATTATAAAAAAGGAAAAATCTTAGGATATGTTTAAATGTAAGCGATCTGCATAATAATAATACCTACTACGTACACACCGTTTGCATAAAGTTTACCCCTACTGCTTTCCTCCTTCGGCCATACCATCACACTCTGCTCTACATATAATTTACATAAGAAACAAAAAAATGATTAATGGATTTCGCTCACTTACTCATTTTCCCAAACACTTGTTTCAATATATCCATTAAGTTGGTACCTACATATCCCATCTGCCACGGGAGACCATAACCTGCCATTTTTTATACTACGGAACACTGACCACCGGGAAGTGGTAGTTTTTTTTTCGCGGTGAAAAAAGTCAAGTAGTCTCTTTTTTTATTTTACCTTCTGGCATACAAATAAACTAACGTCAAAAAATCTGGTTGGATTGCAATTTTTCTTCTCTTGAAACCAAATATTTTTTTGGTTTTGGAATAACACACATTTCATTACACTGGAATGTGAAATTGATTTTTTTAATCTGGTATAATTGTCACAAAAATTTTAATATTTCAGTCGTTTCAATATAAGGAAATTATATCCAGCCACAAAGAAGAGCTTTTCAATTTCGTGCATACTAAGTAATCGAATCTAGTTTGTAGTAAATAGTTTCAAGGAATCTGACAGAGAGATCATAAATTCAAAATCTCATTATCCTTTGGACACCACCAACCTTCAAGCCAGTGTAAGTTCAGGTACTGGAATGAATGAATACGAAAAGTCGAGACGTAATCGTCAACATCTCTTAAACAAGTAGTAGTTAAAGCAATCATCGAAACATCTTATTTATTGAACCTCCTTGTCAGTCTCGTGCTTTGCTTGGTCTTGTTCTTGTTCAAAGTAAAAAAACTAAGAATATACCTATGTATCTTAACGTCAAAAGTCTATATTGTAAATTATGTAAAGCTGTTGCAGCTGTAAGCCTAAGTAGAATTAAAATCTTGCGATGAAGATTTAAGATAAGACTTAAACCATGATGCCTGCTCCCAGTGCAATAACAATGATAATCATAGCAATAACAACCGGTGTGGCATGCAATAGTGGAGGCTGAAACCAGCCAAGTAATATATCAAACTTGTACTACAATATTGCTGTTTATTCTTTGGTTATTATTAGCAAAAAGTAGATATCCTGTGTACAAAACACTCACTATTTTCACCTTCATGGCCACCACAGCCTCACTCACGGAACGGACAGCTTTTTATTGCGAAGGAGGATATTATTATGCAGCATTAAATTGTGCTTATTTCAGTATTAATTATGCATCTGAAAAATTTTAATAATAGATGAACTAGATGAAAAATTGAAGATGGACGGAAGAGGAAAAATAATGATGAGTCCTTCTCCCTCCCAGTAGCAACACCAACAACGGTAGAAGTATGTTAAACCAATGTAATTTTTTATACGTTTCTGGTTCAGCATTAGCATATTTTGAGAAATTGACTTGTTTTATTTAGATTATAGTAAGAAATCTTTATTTGTGTAGCTTATTTCAACGCTTTTCCCTGTATTCCGCAACCATTTTAATTGCCCCACTCCCTACCCTGCGGCGGGAGATGGGAAATCATGAGGTGAGCAGCGGAAGACATTGAGAAACCTTAATTTTCTCAGCATTCGGATTTTGGCCACTGCATGTTTTAAAATATTTGCATTTAATTATAAATTTGAAGCAAGCAGAGTGAGACTTAAAGCTGCTATCGGTTATCAAGAACTAAAGTCACTCCCCCATTGCGCC
>JAHZMX010003669.1:0-13480 GCA_027743895.1 Seira musarum
GAAAGCGATATGAAGCATGCATCTTATGACAATTTATGGGACATGATGGACAACAGTATCAACAAGACATTATAACATGATGAAAAAAGCAGTATTTAACCCTTTACTCAGCTACGTCCTTATCGCTGTTTTAACTGCACTAGTTTATCGTCAATCGTCATCGTCATCCCCGCAAGAGAGCACAACCAATCTTTTTTTTATATTTTACTACGCTCAGGGATAAAGGATTGGGTTGGGATTGAACAAAATAATTGATAAGATACATATTCGCACTATTAATAATACAATTATGATTAATGTACATAATTACAAACTACAATAAATACACTTTAACGCCTAGAGCCACTCTACAGACCAGACCAGACCAGACCAAAGCACGCAAATCTATTCTCATTCTCGAATTTCTCACAATTGAAAAAAAAGGAATGGATTTGACATTGAATTTGAAACAAGCCACTTCTTATTATTTTTCACTGTCTCAATGACATTTCTTCTTAAGATGTGATGTGAAATACATAAAAGGAATGAGATTTTTTTTTGATCATTGAAATCAAGTGTTTTTTGGGAACATGAAAGATGCATGGGAATAAAGACGTCTCATACTTCGGCATTCACATCCGCCAAGTTCATTGAAAAGAATCTTTTTTTCATGAGCAAAGTCTAGTCTCGTCTGGTCTGGTTCTGATTCTGGTTTTGTGGCTGAGGTTAAGATAGATGAGACGGAGCTGAAGTTGAGTCTCAAGTCGACCGACACCTTCATCCAATCCAAATCCACTCATTGATGCTGTAATCCAGAAAGATTAACCAATTTTTCTTTCCTCAGGTTCAAGCTCCTACTCAAAAAAATTATTTACATTTTTTTTTCTAAAGAGGTGGCAAGGTCGCACAAAAAAAAATACAATGAACTCAACTTCAACTTACTTTTGCCTTTCGGCTTTCTGGAGAAGTTGCGTGTAGCGTAAGTAGACGTGGATTGGATAGCATAATAACTTGTATGGGAATGAGAGTGACCTTAAGAAAAACAGTGACCTTTAAGTCTTTTCCTTTGCCAAGGTGATTGTAATTTAATAAAATAAATTCGCATGATTTTTTTTTCTTAAAATTTTTCTTTTTTTAATTAAGTTTCCATTGCATTGCATTGATCAGGTTCAAGATCAATGGAGAAATATTTTCTTGCTCCTCAGGAAGCACAAAAAAAATTACTGATCATTTCGTACATGCAAAATCATATTTTTTTTTGCTGTGTATGTAAAGCTATTTTAACTATTGACCAGTTGGACGTTAGTTTAAAAATAAGTTCACTATTTTCTTTTTCATTCTACCCATTTTGTTTTTCAGCATCCCTTTCTCCGCTCTTTTTTTTATTGTTCACAAAAGTGTACCCCTAATCCAATCCACTATTCCTTTTTCCCTCCTTTCAACTTCACTTCTTCTTGTAAATCCAATCCAATCCAATCCACTTTTATCTCGATTGTCGTAGTCGTAGTCATGGCTGCTGTGGTAGAAGTAGTTCCCTTTAGCTCTTATTCTTTACTTATGTATTGTGAATTGTATTTATGATGATGTGAGCATCGCCATCACAATCCCATCATGATCAAAATGGAATGTCAAGGAAAGACCCAAGGATTCTTCAATATCCCATATGCTTATTGTGTAGTAGGTACCTACACTTTCCTTTGACTTGACCATAGAGCAATAGGAACTGCTTGAGTTGAGCTCCAAGGGACATCGTCATCATGATCACGATCATGATCCTTCCTTCCTTTTTTTTAAATCTTGCTTGTGCGATTATAACTCCGCTCTTCACTTACGACTACGATGGCAAAAAAAAAATTAATCATGAATGATGAGGATGACGCGCGGATTTTTAAGATTTTGGTTAGCGTATGAAACCATGGCTCTTTCAATTTCGATTCCAGTGTTTCACGGACTCTGAAATTTAATGGAATTTTTAATTTTGAAAATTGAATATGACTTTTTTTTTCTGGAAAATCCAAAATGAAATGATTCATTAAGTCGCTTTTATTCTCTATGACGATGTCATAAGTGCACAAATTCATTTAATTCTTCTTCTTCTATAGCAATTTTTTTTATATTTTTGTGATTGCAAAAGAACGGAACAAAGTATTTTTTTTCAAGGTGGCTCACAGCATGAGCAAAAATAAGCATGCGGATTTGAAGTCGTAGAGGAATGCAAATAATAATAAAGAATATTAAAATTGCATTTCGCTAATGGTAAAAAAAATTACAGCTACAGCGCAGCGCCATATACATCACATTTTTTTTCGTAAATAAAAGTTGAACTTGAAATGTTGTAAAAAAAAACTTTCACTTTTTTCATTTCAGTTTGCATGGGGTATGCAATGCATAACTTCAGTTGAATTGTATTGAAAGCGTAGGAACACTTGAAGGAGCCATTTAAAGTGCTTGCAGGCTCTCAGTTGTGTTGGCTGCATCACACGTTTTGCAAAATATGAAGTTAGGGTAGGTAGTGAGTAGGTACGTACATTCAACCCTGTCTATGTAATAAAAATAGATGAAGTTGAAGTCGAAAGGGCTGCGTAAGTTCCTCTATCTATCGCAATTCACTATTGTGTCCATCCGCGTTCCTATTGTATTCTTGGTGGCCGTGAACAAAAAAAGAGTCTTTTTACTTTACTCATGTTTTACTTGACCAGGACCAGACCAGAGCAATAACAATGAAAACCCTATTCATTCGTAGTTTCAGTCATTGCATCGTCTTTAATCAACAATCGAATTCGCCATAAAAGCAATAGATTATTTTGCAGTAAAAAATGTCATTTCATTTTTGTAGTTATTTTTAAGTTATTTTTTGCATAGTTCAATCAAACTGAAGAAGTCGTATCAATAAAGTTTTAAAGGAGGTAGCGTATTTACCACGCATTCCAATGCAACCCTCTTTGTATCTTCTCCATTATGTTTTTAGAACTGGAGTGTGTGATGTTGATCAAATGGATTGTGCAATTTTTGCATAAAAAATGCAATAACTTTCGCATGGATACATTATGATTTGCGACGTTTATTTCACCGCACGGGAACTCCCAGTCAGCAGATTCCATTTTCTTGGACTTCATTCCTTTATAACACGACTAACTACTTAAACCGCTTTTGAAGTCTTCTTATCAAAACGAAAAAACGCCCATCAAGAAAAAAAATTCTAAATCTATTTCAATCTATTTATTTTTAAAGAAAATTGCGCTTTTAAACCTAATCGGTGGGGTACAGTGCACACGCCATGCTTCCACCTCGTCCTATTTTTTTCAAATCGAATCTAAATTCTGCATAAAACACCATCACAATCCTCATCACCACAACCATCGTATCGTAGAAAAATAAGCAGGTTCAGTGACAACGACAGCAAACGACATAATTCCATTATGAGGTATTTCTTTCCCCAGAAACAGAAACACTCATGTCATTTGTCAATTGTCACTGTTGCTATTAGTATTTTCCACAGGTAAATAAATATGTTTACGATGAATCAAATCAAATCCATGTGCAAAAAGTTGTTTTACAGAGTAACAAGGCCATGGTCATGTCATGTCATAGAAAACATTTTTTTTTTTGCGTTTGAGGAAAACCGTTTTCATTTCATTTTTGGCTGATGGTTTGGTTTAGCTTCGCATTTGTCATGAAAAATTACAATTACAATTACACGTGTATTTTATTTTGGAGTGCGTAAAATGGAGGAAAATACAAGTGTAATATAACCTTATTAATGATATTGAAAATTTGGTAAATTGATGCGGGCGGGTGTTTTNTGCGGGCGGGTGTTTTGTGTTTCAATGAAAAATCCTCAAGTTTTTTCACCTGTTCATTTCATTCATACAATTTGAATTATAATCAATTCGAGTTCCTTCTTTTTTTATTGCCAGTGTCATTTCTGTTTGCTGCTTCAGGGTTTCAAATCTTTTTAAAAAAAATTTACATACGCATATGAATTTCAAATGATGATGATAATTAATCTAAAAAAAAATTTTTTTGGACTTCAGCCTTTCTTAATGCAAATAATTTCAGAAACATTTTTCTTCAAAAAAACAAGAAGAAATGAAGATGATGCCACCTTGCTCATGCTCTTTTCTACGTTCCATTTTTTATATTTGTATTTAAATATGAAAATATTTATCTTATCAATCCCTTTTTTCTCTATTATATAATTTCTTTTTTATCACAATCTCAAAAAAAAAAATTAAAAGTGCAATGCCCCCACTCACTGACTGAATGACTGCGTAAGTCTAAGGTAAGTAAGTAAGCTTTGGCTGGTTTTGGTTTGGTTTGGTTTTCTGTAGCTAGTGCTATTGTTGTGCATAACATAGCAACACAATAGCAATTGCAATTGAAGGCTTTAGTAAATTTTTAGGGAGATTTTTTTTGGGTACGCGTGAAGTGAAGCCTTAACAATTTTTGTAAGAAACTTGTATTTGCACTACAACCAGTAGCCCAAACCACACGAGTGGAAATGGAAAATCACTTTTTTGTTCATTTTGATAAGCCATACAGATACACTTACAGTCTCAAAGTAAATACTACAGTGATGCATGTTATCGGAATGCAATGAAATGCAATGCAGAAAAAATGCACTGACTTGACTTATTGCATTGCATTACCTTCTTCAAAGTTTTGTTTAATTTCTGTCTTTCTTCTTTGGCTTGATCTCGTAATCTCAAAATTCTCAAATCACAGTATCATCATCATCATTGCATTGTTATCAAAGAAGCTGTAGTTAAGATAAAAATTTAAAGTTTAATGAATCAATTTACTCATTTCATGAAAGATGATGATGAGTTATGAAAATGAGTTTATTCATCTTCAGCTTGAAATGTTACTAGAGCTTCAGGGACACAAAATTTGGAATAGGTAGATTTAACTGATTATCATTATGAAGTTGTTCACCTTTTATTTGGAATATTTCTACGGAAGTTTTGGAAAAATAAAGACTATAGAGGAATTTAAAAATGGAGAAATCCTCCAGTCCAAATTTAACAAATCAATTCCGCTTCCTATTTCCTATGCTAAAATGAGGCCCGGACAATACAATTGTAGCAAAAGAAGAACTAATTCGTTGATGACACATATAAATGTATGTGTCCGTCTGTCTGTCTGTCTTCTTAGAGTGGCAACGTTTATCGAATATGTCCCCACAACTCCTCTTAAATTATTTATTCCCTATCCCCTCAAAATTCCAATAAAAAATGTCAGTCCGATTCCGATTTTTCATTGGAACTTGAAAGTGTCTCAGTCATTAACACTATCACAGTCATCATCATCATCGTCATCGTGCCAGGCTGCAATTTTTTTTGGGGTGGGGTGGAGGGGTAATTATAATGTATTTTAAAATTCAAAAGAAGGACTAAACCTAGAAAAAGCAACAATTATAATTACAACACAACTACAATTGCAATTATGGGAAATTATATTTTACACTCAACATGTTCATATAGATAATAATAGCTTGTTATTATTTTTTACCAGGAAATTCGAATCTAACTTTCTCCAGAGGTTTTTTTAAAAATAAAACTCTATTGCTATTGCTATTACATTTTCACAAAAAAATATATGGAAATTTGTGCTAGGCAATTATCATCATCATTTATGATTTTCACTTGCCGATATAGTTCAATAGGGTAAAAAAAATATTTAAAAAAAAAACTCCATGTCGCCCCACCCCGACCCTGGTTTTGGTTTCAATAAAAATGGATTCCACGTGTAAGAAATTAAGAAGGCCAAATTGTTTTTTAAACTTTTTTGTGTCGACAATCAGAAAAAATTAGTGGGAAATTTCGTAAAAAATGATTTTAGAGTGGTAGTGGTATTTAAAAAACTCGAAATTCTTTTATAATTGTTTTGTGCTAATTGAATTGGAAAAAAAGAAGCTCCTATCCAAAGTGCTCGAAGCCAAGCCTTGTCTTTGATGTCGATGTGGATGGAATAGAAATTCATGTGATTTCTATTCGGATGGATGGAAGGAAATTCGTAAACAAGTTTGGATGAAAGGAGAAGACCTGCCTATTTACCTTTCTTCCTACCTAATCGGATTTTATTCCTTTTGATGATTATAATGATTTTAATGATCATGAGAGCATAAGTAAGTGAGGTTTACAAGCTCTTACAAAACATGATTCAGGAAATTAGACTTCGTCGTCGTCGTAGTCGTCGTCCTGAGTGTGTGATTATGATCAATGATGAAAGAAGATCGAAATTTGTAGTAGCAACTCTACAAATAAACATAAAACATTTCACATAGTTACGGTGACGTAGCTGGAACTAGAAGCAATAAGGTTAGCTATAACGACAAAAAAAGGCAAAAAAATCTCTTCATTCTGGATAAAATTTTCTTAAAATTCACCACAAATTGCAATACTAAGTTTCGCCATCCGAAGAAAACTGAAATTAGAAATAATTTTGAACAGATATATATTTTTTTAAAACTTGACATAAGTTTACACGGACGGACAACGGACACTTCGCTCCCGCATCATTTCACTAATAAATCCGCAAGGGTCTTCATGTCACCCGTACATGCATCCAGATCCAGTAGAGATGAAAAGTACGTAAATATTTCTTAAAAATCCCTTAGAACTTCTAAATGCAATGGCGTCAGTGTTGGCATTGACAGTTTCTGAGAATCATATTTCCTCTTGTCGCTGTCGTCGTTGCTGTTGCTGTCGCTGTCTTTTCCTTGTTTCCTTTTCACTTTAAATCCGACTTATAACGAATTTGTTAGCAGCATTTAATGCAGACGCACGTGTACTTATCATGTGTGAAAAATAAACCACTTTCCTCCTTCCTTTCCTCGTAGAGAAAAAAAATTCACATTTATTTTGAAGAGTAATAGGCTAAGCACAACGGTTTTTTTCTAAAATAGGATCTGCCTGGGCATCAAATAAGTAAAAGTCTACGGAGAAAAACTTTCTTTTGGAAAATGTAAGCAGATCAACTCAACTGGAGAGAGAGGGAAAAAAATGGAAAATCTTCTCCAGTAAAAAAAATAAATGAGAAGGAAAACGACGGTGAATAAAATATGTATATTTTTTTTCTAATTCGAAGGAAATCAAATAAAAGAGGAAGGTAGAGCAATCCTCTTAACTTTGTTTTGTAAGGTACTTATCATAATTACAAGTATTATTCATTATTTATACAACAAATACTACTTCCAGAATTACTTACAGATCAGTATTTTTTTTATCTCATGATCATTTATTCTTTTTAAAAAAATTTCCACATTTTCTTTTCTTTTTTTGCCTCGTGCTTTCATTGTACTTAGTCCGGATCAGGTTAAGCAGGAAAGAATAACGAAGATTCATATTCAGATTTTCTCGATAAACTACAACTCATTCAGAGCAAAACGGACATTTGCAAAGTTTTTTTTAATGCATTCATGCTTCATTTATCTTACCCTCAAGTCCGGAATCATCCTTATCAAAGTGCAAAGTACCTGAAATTATTATTATTTTTACCTTAAAAACTACGTAATAGTATCACTCTTGTTTACTCGGCAAATTAACTGGGCTAATATGTAAATGAACTGTGAAGAGGTGGAAGACCTGCTTGAGTTTGAGGATGACATGCTTATCGTTCTTTCCTTATCATCATGATTATGATCATTAATGTAAACCATCATCTTTTCCCCCCAAAAAAATATCTACCTTTTTTCCTGTTAATGCACTAAATACTAATCTAGTCCAGTCCATGTCCAGTCGGGTCCAGTAGTCCAGAACAAGTAGATTTTTTTTTCTGCTTCCTTCGCTCGTTTGTTCGTGTTGTGTACCCAGTCAAAACATAACATGGGAAAAGGTGAAATGAATAATGACCTGTTAAGTGGTATATCATGGGATGGCTTTAATTTTTTTTTGCGAAAATGTGAATGACTACTGACGACACACATAAATATCTACAGATTGCATCATAATCAGAATTACATCTCCCCCACTTGAATTGAATCTCTATTCTCGATCCAAATTAATTAAGAAAAAATATTGATACATTTGGTTTTACTTCCAGAATTTGATTTTTTTAATCGAAAAAAGCCTTTTCTTTAAAATTAGCATGCCCAACCAAATCATGTACAGACAAAAAATTTTTTAAGCTTGTTTCACTTTGAATTGCAATTTTACGGGGTGACAACGACGACGACAACTACAACTACCTGAGATGAGATGAGTTGAGTGTATGAGTATGCGTGCCATTACACGCCATGCCACAGCCTCTGCTGCAAGGCGTCTCTAAACTTCCCTTTCCAAAAATATTTATAATTTTGACTTCTCATCATGAATCATGGTTTTTTTAAAACGTCTTCCTGAATTCATGTCTCTTGGATTAATACCAGTTCCTGTGGATTCACTTTAAAAAATTATTGAATCTACTTCAATTCAAGCTATTCCAAACTAATCACAAATTTATTAAAACAGACCCAAAAAAATACTCCTCAATAATCTCTTTATTTTTAATTGCAATGGCATTTTTCATCATCATCATCACCTCATAAAAAGGACTGAAAGGGACTTCTTTGTAAACTTGTTGCAAAAAAATTATAGAATGTAGCAGATAGTAGTGGCACTTGAAGTACAAAAAAAAGAGAGTGGAGTGGATTGGATGCACTTTGCATTACACACTCTTTCATTTCCCTCAAAAACAATGTATTACAATGTGGAATCACGACTCGACTCGACTACTACTTTAGGCCTCACAATCACAATTCGCAGCGTTCACTTCAGTTCAGTGAGGAGAAAAAAAAAGGAAACGTAGTTGTAGTTGTAGTTCGTATAAGCTATGATCATGTTGATGATGATGATGATAGTGATGGGATGTAGATGTAATGCAATGCAGTCGCAACTCGCAACTCACAGTCAACTCTTTTGCTATGGCTATGACTATGGCCTATAGAAAATGGATGGATGAAGTGCTTCTCTTTCTTGTATGCATTACATTAGGAAGCAGGTTCAACGACCGGATATTCATGGTGTGCAGTTTTTTTTTTTGCATGATGTTTTCTAATTCAAAATAAAATCACTCTCTGACTATGACTCTTTTTTGCATTCCCTTAAGAATTGATAATATAATTTTCATCAAAAAAATATAAAAAAGTTTGTCTTGTGAATTTTTTTTAAGAAAAAAAAATACTTTGTACGTTCGTTTCGTGTCATCATCATTCGAATTCTGAGGTGATCATAGTATATTTTTGAATAAAAATAATAAATAAATTTGGGATGGTGAGGATGAGATTTGAGATAATTTTTGGGGGAGTAGGATAGGATGACGTTTCGATATGGTTTTTTTTTCCTTTCGAAAATATTTAAAAAATCTCTTGTTTTTTTTGGGTCTTAAGGGAAATGGAAATATTTTTTTTATAGAAAAATAAGAAACAAAGTGGGGAAGATTTGAAGGGGATTTTTGGGAGGAATTCCAATATTAAATGGATGGATGAATTTGAGATAATTTTTGGGGGAGTAGGATAGGATGACGTTTCGATATGGTTTTTTTCCTTTTCGAAAATATTAAGGAAAATCTCTTGTTTTTTTGGGGTCTTAAGGGAAATGGAAATATTTTTTTTTTAGAAAAATAAGAAACAAAGTGGGGAAGATTTGAAGGGGATTTTTGGGAGGAATTCCAATATTAAATGGATGGATGGTTAGGAATCACTGGAGAAAATTTTAATAGTAAATTTTGATTATGAAGAATTAAAGAAGGGAAAAGATTTGTTTGATCCTTCGGGAGGGAAGACGAAGATTCGTAGAAAAAATAATACACTTACGAACTCCGTCCTTCTGAATCGTTCATAGTCCACAAATATCTTGAAAATTAGTAGCGTAGTTACACCAACATTAACAGCTCATAAGTAGCTTTATATATAATTTTTTTTTGCACTCGACTCTGTGACATCTTCGAAACTTAATTAACTTTCGAACTTTGAATTAAAAAATTCATGTAAATTAAACAAGTTATTTATAGGAAAGTCGGCAAATTGGTTATTTGGATTAAAAATAAAGTAAAAGGAACGTGAAGCTTGAAATAAAATGGATTTAAAAATCACTATAGAAACAGCGTTATGCAAAGTCAACTCCATCCAATATGAAATTATTAGAGATCAACTTCTGGAGAAAACTTAAAATCGGTGTACCAACCACAGTAAGATGACATGAATAATTAGAACTTAAGTCAAACCTCGTATCAAATCATATCACATCATCTTTATTTCATTTTTATTATCGCGGAAAAACTCTCTGACATAATAAGTATATGAGAATGATAACATGAGAAGTAGCATGTTTTTCTAGAATATCCGAAAAACAATAATTTTTTAGATTTACGACCTAATTAAAAAGAAAACATCAAATCCAAATCAAAATTTTAGGGCAAGGCTTATGTAGATGAGATGAAGACAATGAGCACATTTTCCCTTTGAAACGACAACGAAAACGACGTCCGTCATCGGCCATTAAGAACACGCGAAAGCAAATTTAGGCAAATATGATATTTCTTTTTATGACATTTTGTCAAGGTGAATGTCACCGTCATCTCTAGTTTTTTGTATCCGGGTTTTGGCTGATTTCCTCTGATAAACATAAGACAAAACTCGGAAGAAACGTATTAAAAAAAATGTGCCCATTTCCCATTATTACGATTATGTAATGATTAATTACTATTACCGCTTTTAAGAAAGAGTTTTTCCGCTTTGAGTCTTTTTTTATGATCGGAATTACGATTATGATCATTTACTTAAATACTACGAAACAGGCAAATGTTGTTATAACGGTCATTGGGTTTGTAAGTAAAACACTCATAAAAGGGTTTTCATTGGTTTAAATGGGTTTGGAAGTGAGATGGCTAAACAATTGGGTTTAATGGGATTATAAAGGGGTTAATGAGGGGGTTAACTGGGTTTATTGGTTGAAAAAGGGTTTAAAGGTTCAATGACCAAAAAGGGAGTTTAGTGGGTTAAAGAGGGGTTTTAAGGTTCATTGACCAAAAACGGGGTTGAATGGGTTAAAAGTGGGATTAAAGGTTAAATGACCTAAAAAAGGGTTTAATGGTTCAGTAACCAAGTTTGATGGGTTAGAAAAGGGATCATAGATTCAATGACTAAAAAGGGGGTTTAATGGGTTAAAAGGGGGTTAATGGTCTTTTAAATGGATAAAACCCGCCAATACACTTTTCGTAGTGCCCTTCTTTTAATGTAGAGGACCATCATATCCAGACTTGTCATTTTTTTTCATTTTAACTATAATTAAGATCTTCAGCAGTCACAAATCACAATAAAACATCAACTGTATCAATATTGATGAATATGATTTTTTTTCACGTTTTTTACGATTATGACTGCGGAGATGCGGCGGAAAAAAGTAATTTGGTTTTTTAATAATGACCCACTTCATTACTACTTCCATCCTGCTTCCGTAACGCTCATCAAACTATAATTGAATGGTTGATTTTTATGAAAAAAAGGAGTAGGAGATCTTCCATAAAAAAAAAAAGAAATGAACCACCCAGGGAAAACTCGATGATCACATCACATCATATCATGATCCTCACCAAATCTTTCATATTCATTTCATTTTATAAGTATTTTTTTGAAGAATATTGAAAATAATTTAGTTTTTTAGAAGATACGGAGGCTCTGCAGCAGCAGCATCCGACCATAAAAAAACTTTTTTTAGTGCTCATCATCTTCACCATCACATCACATCATTGAGATTTAAATGGAAAATTAAAATCCATCTATGATTATCTCATGTGGTTTTTGTTGCTTTTTTTGCATAGGATCCTAAAAGTTCTTGCAATAATGGCGTAGGGCATAAATTCAAATTCCACAGACGCTTGAAACCTCAAAATTTCTTGCTAGGTTTCATGTCATTTCATTTACGCATGCGCATTAAGTAAATGATTTTATGCACTACTTTAATAATGCTGAAACCGAAACCGGGTATCAAGCGAAAAATCGGGGTTTTTTATTTCGTTAGTTCTAGTAGCTTCGACCGAACTTTCCTGGTTTTTGCTTGGCATGGCATGGCCCTTTGAATTTGACTGAAAGTAAAAGGAATTAAGATGATGATGATGATAGAAGAAGGTTTGAAAGAAGCGAACCAACTGAAGAAGAAAAGAAGAAGCGGAGAAAAACATGTTACATATTTATAAAGTGAAGTGAAGTGAGTGGGAACTGCATGCATGCATGCACGTAGCCTTGCCCAATTCATTGCACAATACAATCCGGTCCGGTTCACTACAGCTGCAACTTTTCGAATGAAAATGAAACTGAAAATAAGATATTGTCGTAATAACGGGATTCAACTTTTTTTTCGGGTGAAAATAAAAATATTTCATGCTTTGCATATTATGAAAATGACAATAATAAAGACGTAGCTGGAAAATGGAAAACAAAACTGAAATTGTGCGAAATAAAAATGCAGATCAATATTGTATCTACGTTTTTAAATTATGCTTAAAATTATTGCTGCTGAAAATTCTGGCCATCTTTATATAAATGAAAATAAAAATTCTTTTGTCCTGTCCTCTGCTTCTCTCCTTTTTTTACGAATTATAATGGCTTGAGAGAAACAAAAATAGAGGCGGACTGAGGACTGCATTGCATCAAAAAAGGATTTGAAGAAGAATGCAAAAATATTTTTGTACATTTGCATTTTGAACAAGTTCCTTGACTTGACTTGAGTAAGTACGCTTACGCTTCCTTTTTTTTCATATTATGCATGTTTGTGTTCGTGTTTGTATAAAATTGGTAAAACTAAAGGATGTTATGTTAGCAATTTACATGAAAGAAATTGGCATGAAAGAATTGCATCTTTTTACTTGCATTGCGATTAGAAGAATGCAACAGCAGCAGCAATAGCAACAATTAAGTTCAACAGCAGCAGAAAATTTAACTTCTTTTGTTGATAAATATAAATGTTATGCGATAATACTGATACAGCTACTGTCAAAGATGTTGACCATTGGGGAAGTCGAAATCCCTACATGACTAATTCCATTGACTGAATGGGTTAATTCCTTAAGAAAAACATTTTCAAATTTTTACGAATGAAATGGGAAGAAAATTGTGTTGTTTCAATTCGATTTGGGAAATAAGTGCAAAACCTTTTGTTTTAAAAAAATCCCTGGATTCTGAATTCATATTTTCTCCGATGCACACGATCGGACAAACTAAAGCTTAACTTGAGCTTGTGATTTTGAACGATGAAGATTTTAGCTGGTAAATCTGATATGATTGAATGTGAGTGTGAGTGAGCATATGAGATCATCATAGTCATTCATATCATCAATGACGAATTACGATGCTATACAAACTCAACAAAACTTATTCGTCAGTAGAACGGCGCTAACAATCATTATGGTTATGATGATCATGGCATCGAAAAAAAAAAGTTGAAAACGGCCAAGAGACAGAGCAAGGTAAAATAATCTCTTCTCTTGAATGACATAACGATTCAGCCTTTACTTTGGGGCAAGG